>VZDJ01007754.1:1082124-1240047 GCA_008694505.1 Cyanoderma ruficeps | reverse complement strand
TTTTTTTTTTTGAGGATTTTTATTGGTTGGCTTTTGTGTGTGTGTGTCCGGATGTGGTGTTGGTGTTATTTTACCCTCTCTCTCCTCCAAGGCAACATGAAAACTTGATAGGAAGTTTGAATCATTCTTTGGAAAAAGACAGGTTTAATATGCCTATATTTATCTCCATTTCTATAAGCCAGCATGTTCTGAAAGTTCTTGCTGACACACAAAACTTGCTTGGAAGAAATTTGATTCAAACCATTCACTTTACTATTGAGACGATATTATCAGTGATTTCATGAGAAAAATTTCTTTAAATGGCTGTATAAATCTCCTAAATGGGAACACAGTTGCTCTGATTTGTACTTGGTGTAATAGTAGATATTCTGTGAATAAAGAGATGGCTCTGCTACAGGATAGATATCAGATCATTGACATTTAACCCAGTGACTCTTGAGCCTAATAGGAGGTCATTGATGAAAACACATTTGGTAATTTCAGCTCATCTTCTTTCTGATGGAATCTTATATCATCCAAAACAATTACACATATACTGTGTGTACGTACATGCACAGCTGGCATAAAGTTACACATGAAGATGACTCTGAGAATATTCTAAATTAGAAGACTCTACAATAGAAATAAAACTTTAACATTGTGTGTCATTGGCCTAGTGTTAATGCTGGACATTATCTGAAGGGCTGAGAAACTCTGGGGATCTGTAATAGACAGCAAAATCTCTCATCCATAACTCATAGTTTCAATCAGCTCAGGTCAGCTGCAGCAAAAATCATCACTTGACACAAGTCTGTGATAGTATACAATGAGTTGATGATGTTTTCCTGGTCACAGAAAAAAAACCCTTCACCAATGAGACCCTGCTGGTCTCACCCAGTGGATGAGGATGTGGATTATCTCACCAGAGTCAGAAGGACCATGCAAATAAAGCAGCTGAGGTGTGACATCCTCAGCTGCAGTCAGAACAAACCCTGTGAAGTCAGGCTTCTGCCAGCCTATGGGTCCAGCCTAGATATTTTGATCCAGAAACTTAGGAGCTGCCTTACTTGTGGCTGGAGCAGTCCTTGCAGGTGTCTCCAGTGTGTTGTTTCTAATTTTTAATCGGCATCAATTCTCTTTCATAAAATTATCTCAAATGCAGACACCAGTGCTGACTCATTTCCACCTGAATGTAAACTTGAGGATCTTAGCAGATTATATTTGATTGAGACATTCAGTGGCTTCAAACATCTAGGGGCCCAGATAGTGAAGACTCATGCTGGTACACAGTTTGAATAGACTGTCTTTTTTGACATTGGAATGAAAACCCCCCATTTTGCAAGGCTGGCAAAGCATCATGGGAAAGACTACTCTTGATTTTGTAAAGGCTTTCTGTGGTCTGTAAGTGTGGTTTTTCCTGTCATTTAATTCAAGGGGAAATGTATGGAGGGAACTGGTTACTCTCAGGGGGAAGTAATGGTGAGGTTCAGTGGTTTCAACTAACTCATGTAATTTTGTACAGGAGTAAGAAAATGTACAACTCAGGCTGATAAATGGGTCTACAAGCTGATAAAGTAGTCCCTTTAAGTCCTCCAAAGAAGATTGCTGGTATTTACACCCCAGATTTAATTCTGGGGAGATAAGGTGAACAGAGGGGGGAGGGGTATCAGTGTATTGCACTACCTGGTTTTGAGGGAATTGGGTCAGTTTCTCAGAGGTCAGTTTGACTCTTCACAGTGGCAGGTCTTCTGCTTATTAAAATGAAGTAACTAGAGCTAAATACTATCTGCTGAAATTCTCTTGACTGACCTAGCAATCGTGAAAGGCTAAAATATTTAATAGATGGTTTGACAGAAGCCAGGGTAGTACTGTAGCTAAAGAAGGTGAGAAACAACAAAATGGAACCACCAGTAACTTGTAAGACCCTGAGGTGTAAAATATAAAAAGTGTTATAGATGTCATCAGCATTATATAACTTGCTTACACCATGATATTCTGGTGTTTTTATTAGAGAAGATTCCACAGAAGAAGTTGGGAGAAAAGCTTTTGGAGAAATTTATCAGTTTAGAGCTGACAAAGTGGTGTTGATTTCAGCTCACAACTTGATAGCTAAATGTAGTCAAAGAGGAGTGAGATGTTTAAGCTCCCATGACAGTAAGCCAAACTATCACTACAGCCAGTGACCGTTACAGGGATATCTAATGCTTTTTGAGATGCCTCAAGATATTTCAACATGTCCTTGGCTGTCTCACAAGTGTATAAGTCTCGCATAATTCCTATGCCATATTTGCCAATCCCAACAGTTGTCTTGAGCTTTGAATGCTGTCTCCAAACACCTTTGTTGGAGGAAATGAATAAATCTTTTTCCTCCACGGAATATATCTGGAGTTTTGACATTTAGTTCACATGTAGATACCTAATATAAGTGGCTACAGGTGAGAGCTGATTTCCACCTCAGGTATCTCTCTATGGAAAACTGGTTTTCTTGGAGCTAGTAGGGGGCTGGAAATTTCCCAGTTACAGAGTCCAAAGCAGAAAGTGAGTGTAGTGTGGTTGTCAAAGAAACATCAAAGAAACATCAGTCAGTGATATTTACATGGGCAAAATTTACAGTAAAACTGAGGATGGGATCTGCTGTGAATAATGCAATGTCAAGCTGCCTCTGAAAGGGGCAGTCCTTGTTCTCTTGCCCTCATTGTGCCATGGACTTCTCCTTTTTCATTTCAGTGAATCAAATGTCTGTATGAGCAAGATGAATTAGTTCAGCAGACTGAGAGGACAAAACCCTGAATTTAAAAAAAAATTGTATTTCAGAGTTAGTTTTGGACTTGAACACTGTGCAGTGAATCAACTCGTCCTGCAGCCACTTGCTTATCCAGGTGAACAAAAAGAAGGAAAAGGAAACTGATGACTTTCCTTCACCTTTTTGGACTTATTTGGCATAATTTTAATGGTAGCATTGGCCTAAAGGCATTGGAACAGAGGGAAAGTGACTTTTAACACCTAGGTAAATCTATTGCTTATATGCAGTCATATTTTACCAGATTTTTTCTTTGTTCATCATGATGAAAGCACAACCTCCTGGGGATGATAAGGAAGATATCTATTTTTCCACAGGTCGTTGAGTAAACTAGACTGAGTGTGTATGTGTGTGCACACTTCAGAATCAATATAGAAATGCTTGAACCCACAAATTTTGCCTGGTGATCATGCCATCATAAATGTGTATTATGAAGAGAACTGCTTTAAAACAAATGTATTTTTTAAAATTTAACAATTTTAAACTTCAAATAAATATTTAATATATTAGAAAATATTTTTTAGTGGTTTAAGGGTATTTTCAATCTGTTCTGTAAAGCTGTATTTTCTGCATATGATCTCACTCTCATTCTGGCAAAGCATTTAAGAATACAAACAACAAAACATTTCTTTTCTTCATCTTCCTTCCAGGTCTTGGGGCAAGCAGTTTAGTTATGTTAAGATGCTTGTTTTGTCTTTTAAATGTTTTGTGAATCTGTTTGAAGAAAATATCAAAGGAATCCTGAATAAATGAAAAGCTATTTGATGTAGCAAAAGGGATCTAATCATTGGAATCTGTGTTTGTGTATCCAACCAAAGAAAGTAAAAAAGCCAAAAGAAATTAGATGAAGCCAATAGCACTCTGCTAATGTCTTTGCTTATGTATCAATATCTTCTTTAATGAAAAATCAAAGTTGCTATTGCAGCTGTAGTAATAGTGCTTTTGGGGGGACAAAAGGACAAAAAGAAACCAGTTTTTTTTTTTGGAAAAGATTTTTGGAAGAACAATTACAGATTTAAAACTTGGTACTATTGGGAACTACTACTATTACTTGGGGATGTAAAAATTCCCAGGGTAATAAACATTTCCGCCGATTCAGATAATTTTATTACTTACAGGTCAATCAAAATTTGGAACCACGCTGCTCAGTAAAGAATGTTTGCAAGGATAAATAAAGGTATAGTCCTGCTTTCATCACTGTCTGAAGTACAGAACGTGCAATCCAAGCTTGAATGTCTAAGAAAAGATACCTTCAAATCTGTTGTAAAATAATTATTTTTACTGCAACTTATAACTCTCCTTGTTTTCATATAACTAGATAGCCTACTGCTTTTACAATATGTTGGTCCCTTCATGTGCTAGAACATAGCTGAAGAATAGAGTTATGCATATTTTCATCACAGTGCTCTGAAGAACTCTTTTAATCATATTTTGTTCACTGGCTGCAGGAAAATTTCCATAATCTTTGTTGTTAAATTGGTATTTGATAAATCGGTAATCACGGCTATCTTGATTAAAACATGATTAAAATACTCTTCAAAGTAGGGAAAAATATATATACTTTCATAGCTTAGATTGCCTATACGTTTTAGGATCATTTAACAGGAAATCGGTTTCACCTTCTGCAAAAATTCTTGGTAATGTTCTGCAAATTATTACACATCATTATGCTCAGCTGTGTTCCTTATAGGCATGGGATTCCCAAGGACTTAAGATCCACAAGTTCAGGTATGTATGGGTCTCTCCCTGTGCAGACCTGCATAGGTCTGTACTATAAGAAATTACATGAACTTGTGAAGTCTGACCTAAGGAAATGACGGAAATATGCTAATTGCAGTCTGTCATTGTGTTTGTCTCTCCCTAGTCCTACTAATGCTTAATTATAAAAACTAGATGGGTTTCAGAGGAGTTTAAGAGATCCAAATTTTGGAGCAGCCAGTGAAACTGAGATGAGGAAATGGAAGACCTGGTTATGCATTGGTAGCTTTGTTATTCACTTATTTTGGGAGAGCCTAATCATTGCACCACCTGTAGCCACATCTAAATCAATGGATTAAGCTGATGTTACATCATGATTACTATCCACATGGAAATATGTGTCTCCCACTTCCCCCCTCCCCCACACCAAAAATCCCATGGTGACTATGTTTGTACTGAAGTCCATGGCCTCACCAAACAGACTTAGATCATTGCTTAGGAGAACTCTACTTGGGATAGACAAAATTGTCATTTGGATGATTCATTGTGGATGAGGCTGAGCCATGCACTCTGGCTCCATCCACTGCCATCCTTCTGACCACTGCTTTTGTCCTGGACCAACTGGGTTCCTGGGTATTTTCACTAAGCCAGCCACACACTGCTCTTTGGCTGGCAAAAGAGGGGAGAGATAGGGACCATGTGGAAAAAGGTAAGAATCCCTCAAACGGGGAAACTGAAGGAAGTCCCAGAAGGCAACAGGAAAAATTTTCTATCAACTCAACTGAAAATGAATTAGCAAACTAGACAACAAAGTTCCACTTGACCTAAACTTTCAGCAACAATGAAAGCCTGTGTACTCACATTATAGACTCTGCCCTTATGCACAATATTCTGTATGAAAGATACTGTATCAGTCACATTGTAAAAGACCTAGATCAACTTAAAAAAATAAAACCCAATAGAATGATTACAGCCGCTGCATAGAATGACAAGTATTATCAACAAAAATTAATCAGGCGCATCTTTTAGTGAACTCAATTAATAATGTGCAACAACAGGGTCTCTTTTCTTAAGATGAAAATTAATTAGTGGAGGGAAGGTCACTTGGAGATGCTGACATCACTCATCAGAATGCTCTGGCAGCTCTAATTATTTGTCTTCCAGGCTTGGGTGATCAGAAATTATTGCAATACCTGAGCAACATTTTGAAAAAGCTTTGTGCATGGCTCTTTTAATTAGACCTGGTATTTGATTAATGCAGTGGAAGCATTTAGATCAGCCTCTTATCATTGAGTGACTTAGAAGTTTTAGGGTATTATAGTGTGCAAGACAGGGTCACTACAGTAGATTTTTAATTCAGACTTTAAAAAAAATTTGCTTTAACAATTTAAATGAACATACATGTCCTTTTCCTTTTTCTTTATCATTATCTTGAATGAAGTTATATATTTTTCAGCATCAAATGAGGTAAACTGCATAGTGTGTGAAAATGTAATTTGTGTGTGCATAATAATGCACAATTTACATTCATATGTATAAATTTCAAAGCACCTGCTAAATTTGTGCAAGCTGGATTTATATAAGATTATAGCAAAGCAGAACATTGAGCTGTAATCTATATTGCATTGACTTTTTATTTATTTTGTTTTTATTTATATGTAGAAACACACACACTTGTGTGTACATAAATATATATGAATAATTCCTTGTTAGAACTGTGAATAATTTAGAGCAATTTTCAATGCCTTTGAAGCCAGGCACTGGCTCTTGTTCTAATGAACCTACCTGGTGGTAGAGGTTGTAATGGCAACTGAGTAGTAGGCAAGCACAAAGAAGATAAATATTATTAAATACAATAAACACAATAATGAATTAAAAAAATACTACACATTCAGAAAAGGAAAACAGCAGTAAAAAAAATTTCTACCGAAGGTCTCAATCAAACAATAAAAAGCCACCATGGACACTTAGGGATGACAAATGCTCTTAGTAGATGGCAGCTTTCCACTTCCTGTACCTCTGAAATCTTGCTGGTTAGTCCGGAAACACAACAGGCTTTTCCCGTACATGGCTGCTCTCTGGCCAAAAGATCTCACTATTCTAAAGTGTTCCTAAAGCAAGACTGAGCTTCTAATATACTGATTGTTACAAGTCCACAAAATGCTTGAAATATGTTATTGTTGAATACCGCTAATTTTATTAATCAGTTTGGATTAAGAATGAATTTTAAATTTAAAGCATAGACAGGACACCATTGAAAATACAGAATACTATTCCATAGGCAAACAAGAAGTCAAACCAGTGATATATTTCCCCCATGTTTTTAAATCAAAATAAACTCTGAAATGAGTACAATTCTGTGGAAGTTAATGTAATTGTTCTGGCTGAATACTAGATTTGGGCCATTATGTTGTATTCTCTCTCTGATTTCCTCCCAGCATGGTTTTATTATGACACAGCTTTAAATCATAAACTTATTCAGTCTAAGAGACTATAAAACAGAGTAATCAATTTTTATTTTTGATGTATTTGGTTATTTACAGCTTCATTGTCCAACTAGGGAATATGCAGCACTGATATACCACCACTGACTTCAATAGAATTATACCCTTTTATACTGAGGCTGAATTTGGCAATAACTGCTAAAAATGAACATATCCAGAAGACATAATAAATTTCAATTTCTCATAAAAGTCTGTGAAAAAAATTGCTTGGAATCTCCTATTACTTAAAGTTCTAAAAAAATATTTTTTACTGTATCAGGTATAATTTGTTAGTATTACCCGGATGGTAAGGGATCTAGAAATTACTTTCTGGGTGGAAGGGATCATATACTGAAACAAAAATACTATTGCAGTATAACCTTAAGATCAGTCAAGGCAACAGAGGATAGTTTTCCTCAAAGTTTATGTTGTGGTAAGTTTTTGTTTCACTGGCCAGCTGAGCAGACTTGCAGGAATCAAGGGTTGAGCTTCTGTTGCCCAGATCTCCAGAATTGTTCCATTGATTTCTCATTGCCCATCAGTTCCACTACCATAAAGCAAGTATAATAATTCGCTGCTTTCTAAATGAAAATATATTGAAAATATCAAGAAGTTTTTCAGATACAGCTAGTGCTTTGAAATTTATTTTCTATGAGGCAAGAAGCTCCTCCTGGTAATTTTATTTAGGTTTACACCGTATCCAAATTGAGAACAGCTGTTTGGCTTTTTAGACAATGCCCTGGAAATTTTCATAAACATTTGTGGAGGCAAATTCTGGAAGATGTCATATTAAATGAGGTGAAACATAAACATTATGGTTTTTCACATCACATGACCAGGTACTTAAAAATACGCTAATATGTGATAAAGTTCCGAAATATTGAAACAATAGAGCAAAGCAAATAATAATGTGGTGAAAGAATACAAGATAATTGATCTTCACTTATAATTTTTGGCAACTTAAGATTGAGTTTTGATTCAATCAAAGTGAGGCAGTACCTAGCTTACCCAAATTTCATTGCTGTACTAGTAGAAACAGTACCTTTTACTCTTGTACCAATTTAAATTTAACGTAATTCTTCCAGTAGTATGCTGTCACACCTGTTTGCAGGAAACCTGTTTCAAACTTCTGTGTGAAATGCATCACACCAGAGCAGGGATATGGTTTAGTTGCTTACTCAGAGGAGCCAAACATCATGTGAGATTCCATGTGGTACCTCCTCCACCTCCAGGTGCCATTCCTAGAGCTCATCGCATGAGTACCTCAACTCTTGGCCCAGGAAGATGCAGGCATTTGGGACCTCCTCCCATAACACATCTATCTGTTATTTTACTGCATCTTTCTGAACTTGGAAAGAATGAAAATGTTCAAGCAGAGTTTGGAAATACACCAAATTTCAGTACAATTTGACACTGAAGAAGAAATCAGGTGTCAAAATTTTCTTGACCTCTGCACAAAACAATGTCAGGTTCTTGAAACTCAGATTTTATGGTGACTTTATTTAGCAAGTGTTTCCAGTCAATTTGTTTAGAAATGCACTGTATGTTTTTATTCATTTGTAGCTGTCATATTAACTCCCTATTTTTACCACTTTTCACTAAAAAGACAAACTCCTAGAACTTTATGGCCGAATATTGTTGTCAGTTTACTCAGGGAATTTCTGGGATAACATTAATCTAATTTACAACAGTAAACTGGAGAACAGAATTTAATCTCAATAATGTGAAGAACTTCACAGGCACATGCCAGCAAAAACTAAATGCATGGAAATGAACTGCAGTTAGTCAAACTCTTGGGTTCAATTTACACTCTATTATTAGACTTAAACTTTGTCCACTGTTCTTCATTATTCATTAATAGATACATTTTATAAAAAGCCATACTTGATGATCTTGTATGAAAATTTTGTGTATGAAATACTGTTGCTTCCAGATTTCAGTATATCATAGCAGAATTTGGCACACATTTATATAAATGTACATTTTTGATGCTTTCTCGAAACAGAAATCTACAAAGTTTTTTTAAGGACTGGCTTTGCTCATTGTTTAAAATGAGTTACTTTGTACCAGATGCCTGGTGTAATTTATGTTAATGTTAATTAACAATATTTGAAGCAAATAATGATAAATAGATGCCCCCCAAAACATTATGCATCTAGTTGTCTAGGTAATCAAATTAGCACAAGCTTTGCCAGTGTTTAGACATAGGTCTTTATTAGAAAAAGTATACATCATTCCAGCTGTGATATTTCTTATGCTTATCATTTTGATCAAACTTGAATCACAAAATTGCTCTAAAGAAATTTACTGCCTATGAAAACTATTTATCTCTGATTCTGGAGGCTAAGCTTTATTTCTCCTTCCTGCAAATACAAGATTAAAAGAACGCTACATGTCAAAAATAATGCAAAGTACTTTGTTTTATAAAATCCTTTGTTAAGAGGCCCTCAGCTTTCATAATAACAGTAAAATCAGGTATTTCCATCTATTTATAAAGTACATAGAAGTCTGTCCTTGAACTGCTTTAGTAACATAACCATATCATGAAGATAAGCTTTTGTGTGTCTTGATTTTGACCTCTGCACCAAATGCTAATGGATGGACAAAGAGAAGGTACATACTTATAGATATATTGAAGTTGTGTGTTACATTTTATATCAATTAAATAAATATTAGACAAACTCCCACTACTCTTTGTTTAGCTGTGTGGGGCTCAGCTGTGTTGCTTCTAACCCCAACTACATCACTTCAAATTACCAGTAAATTAACAGAGTAACACTCTCAACCTCAGAGCAGATTTGATCCAAATAGTCTTTAAATGCCATTTCTGTTCCTATTAACCTAAAGATCGGCATAGCAGATATTTTCGTAAGGCTGCCCAGCAATACAGGGCATTAATGGCTCAGTTGTGACAGCACTTTTCATGATGATTTATGATTCACTGTTTAACTTGATTACTCCACTGCTGACTCTGAATACTATTTCAATTAGTGCACAGAAGGTCACATCACAAATATTCCTCTATAATCTATTCCTATTAACACTAATACACAGAGTAACCAAATCTTTTCACCCTTGTTGATTCAAACCATCCATAGCACTAACTGCAGACTTGTTTACCAGTTTACTGCACTGGACACATCTGAAATGGTAATTTTCAGTGCTTTGAGTATCATTAGTAGCTGTACCATGCCATCATGAATAAGCATCTCTTTACTCCTGTGTGCATTCATAATTATCAAAGGTTTAGGTATTCTAAATGGAAGGTACATTTTAAGAAAGGACTCACTACTAAATTGTTATTTCACAGCTAATCATGAAGGGGAAAATAATGAGAAGACATTTAAGAAGCACAACAGGAGAGGTGAGCAAGTTACACTCAGGATAATATATAAATCTAGGGGTAGGGGTCTTAGTAAAGATGAAATCTGGGGGCCATGCTTTGCCTGATGGTTATCTACCACATTCCTGCACACACCTCTAGTATTATGGCAGTAAACAAGGAACAGCTAAAGTTTGGAAAGCTGAAAAAGGGAGCATGAGAAAGCTAGTCAGCTCAACCAGAAACCTTAATTGTCCTGGTCCTACTCACATCTGCCTTCTGCCATGTCTGAATCTTGAAGAAGTACTTTTGTGCCTCAGAACTGAGTAGGAGAGAAATGCTAATGCTACCAACTCAGGTTCTGGCTGCCACACTTTTTTCAGGATGTCTTTTATTTTCTTCGTATTTAAGTCTTGTTTGGATCAATAAATTGAACCTCCCTCTCTCCATATTCTCAAGGGGACTTGCATTGGTGGACATTTTTAACATGTGCAGGTCAGTTCCTACCAAAACTACAGCAATAGCTGCTGCCCCTTCCTATGCTACTCCTGCTAGTCCTGTGTGCCTCTGAAAGTCTTCAAATGCTGAATCCCAATAAAGACTCTAGCTTTTGGTTGTTTGTGACTGAGTGAGATGATGGGCTTTGCAGAGGTGACACAGCCTCTCTAGATGAAGTTCTGCATTAAATAAATGATGAATTTTTCACTGAGCAGAAGAGGGAAAAAAATTCCCTGATGTCATGGGCAGGGCTTTAACCAGACAAAAGAGAGGATTACCTCCTGGCCTCTGCTACACACACCATTTAGGATTAGACACCCCCATGGAAATAGCTTGTATACCTAGCCTTTCAGGAGTTTTAAAAATGCAGATGCAAATCTTGTCAGTGTTTTTAGGAAGAATACATTCACAGTCATTTTTTGAAGAAACTTTTTCCGTGTCTGGGAATGGACTATGTTCTGAGATGGCCGACTTTAGTGGATGGCCGACTTCTGTTTCAATTCAGATTAGGAATATGCTTTTAAGATCAGTAACCAAATTGTTCCTACTTTCCATGTTGTTGTTGGTATTGCAGAGCAAATTTACAAGTGCAAGAACTGGATTCCCTTTGGGATGAAATTAACACAACGAATGCCATCTAGGAGCCACCAAAGGAGTTCCAGATGCTAATTTATGTTCATCTTGTGGACTGGATTACAAGTTCTGTAAATTTCCCCCTAAACATTTCTGTGTATGTCAGGTCCTTAGCAGCAGCCATTTAGCTCCAAAGACATTGTGTGCAGGTCAAAGAAAGGGTGTCTTTAGACAGTAAAAACCCAAGTATAAAACTTGAAGTTAGTAATTAACACTTTGATTTTTAAGCAATGTTCACACTGAGAAGGTAACAACAGTGTTTTGAAACCAAATTATATCACATTATTTTTACATTCATTATTTTATAGGTAAGTTCCTTTTTTTTCCCCCCCAAATATTGCATTCAGAGCTAGCTTACACAAATCTGTTGTTAATTTGCACACAGATGTCATTCTCTGCAGGATATAAGACCAAAGCAGAGATAGCCAACAGTACTATTTGTTGTGGCATCATATTTACAGAAGCAGCTTGGCTTTCATGGGGGTTTTTTATAAAACAAAAGCAAGCTCACTAGAGGGAAAATGGATGAAGTTCTAATTTGCTGTTCATGAATATTTAGGTACATACCTATTTATTTGCTCTATTGCATGTATTCTTTTTGAGAAACATAAAATTGTTGAAAATGGAAGTGTTGGAATCATTTCTAGAACAATGCTACTGTTTCCCACTGTGTTGCAAAATGTATCTGACTGCAATTTTGGACAATGTTTTTCAGGGGACTAAAATTGTGACTTTTTCTTTTCCAAGTTTTATCACGCTGAAACTTCCAGGAAATATTTAAAAATGAACCATGCTGACAACCTCTTTTCTCACATAGCTGGTAGAAACTCAATTGAGATCTAACACGTATTGAACTTAACTGAGCAGCTAACACTTGTAAGTTGTTGGAGAAAAACTTACTTTCAGGAATTACAGCTTGGAAACAGATGTGTAGTGGTAACTTGCAGATGGAGGTTTGTAACAGCCACCCACTGACTTATACCCCTGGCAAAATGCAAGTATGCTTAGACAAATTTATTTAAGTCCATAAATCTATAGGTAATCTATACAGATAGCCTGAACTTGCAGCATTTAAGGCTGAAGAAACACAAAATTGTATTGATTACTATGTAGAATAACTTTCCTTTATCTGTATTGTAAGAATTTTGTCTCTGCTGTAATCAATGTGAAGAATTATATGACAGCACAAACAGCACCATTTTCTTTTGGTATTTTATCTGTGATATTTGTGATTAAGGCACAAATAGGAGCAGGATTAAAGGAATAGTATTCCTTAAGAACTGAAGAAACTGTCAGTAAAACTCTGCCCTCTCATAAGATATTTCCACTAACACTGAGTATAAGTACATGGAATTAAGTGCTATGTTATTACATGAATAACTCAACTATCACATTATTCCATTCCTTATTCCACTTTTGTTTTAAAAGACAGTTCACTAGGCTTTTTGTAGAGAAGAGGGCCTGGATTTGGAAGGCAGCCACTTGCATCAGTTCAAGTGTTCATGAACTGATAGGCATACATTAAAGCATTCCTTTTAATAAAGTTGCTTATGAAGTGTCACTTACAAAACAAACTGTTTTGTAAGTCTAAATTGTCTTTTGAGTTTCTGTCCAGATTGGTAAGGTGTGAATTCAAGGGCGAGGAAATTTGATTTATTCTTCTATATTAACCTTTTCTGCCTGCAATAAATATAAAGGGATGCCAGTAGCAAAAATTCTTTTAAATCTCTGGTACCTTTGCTGAACTCCTTTATTGTTCAAATTCTTCTTTTGTGCTGTATGGGATGTCCAAGTGATTTGAAGAAGAGTAAAACTCTACCAAAAAAATCATGCATAATAATTGCAATAAAATGACAGAACCTAATTTCCTAAAATTATCACTCCAGTAGGTGTCACATGACAACGGAAAACTAAAGAAACCAATATTCCTCTATTTCTTGCTTGGTGTAAATTCTAAAACAACTTTAGACAATTCAGTATTCCATGTGATGTGTACCCAACAGCAGTTTAAATTCATCCATAGGAAAGAAACTGACGTTTCTTGGACTAAAATAAGCATCATTCCTTCTTGGGCGTAAGTGAATGTGGGACCACTCCTGGTATGCGTTACAAACAGTGCCAGTATTTTTGACTTGTATTTAACACCCAAAGTTAACCTTCTGGAAGGTCACATCAGTTCTTTGGCAAATGCACTGATATTTCCAAATTTCAGAAGTGGTCTGAATCACTGCAGAAGAGAGGGAACGAGAACTGCAAAAGAGCAGGCTGGAGGGAACCTCTTCAGAGGTGGACAAAGGAAGAAGAGATTAACAGCAATAAAGAGAGAAAGGACTGGCATGGGCAAAGCAGGACATAAGCCTGGACATTACAGAGGATGGGGAAGGAAAGCTTCCAAGCACTTATAGCCACTTCTTTCCAGAGACTTCAACAGAGCAGCTCAGTTGCAACACTCCTCAATTGTACAGTACACGGCTGTACAACTGGAAAACAAGCATCTTACCCCGTCTGGAGTCCAGGTCACAAGCAAGTAGAATTTGTTTTCCCTTTCATGGTTTTTATAGTGTGTTTTCTGGCATTGCTTATTAGTTATGCCTTATTCTTCGTCTTCTTCCTTTTTTTCTTGTTTCATTTTTTGTTTAATTGGAAAATTGTATACTCAGGCAGTAATAAATTTGTGATAAATTTCTTTAGTGTACAATCTATGCAAAAAGAAATACATAATAGAGTTTTCTCAGATATAGTACCTTCCAAAATTAACACTGTTAAGTTCCAGAGATTTTCCAGTGACATCAACAGCTGCTTAGAAATTTGCTTTCCTCTAATATTTGATGTTACAGAAGTCCATTGATTGGTGGGTAGCATGAGGAAGAGACCTTTGGGAATTGTTAACATTCAAACTATTTTAATGGCCCTCAGTAAGGTGCTGAATTAAGGTTATACAGGTACTTTGCCATTCTGTAAATTTGATATGAGCCTTCAGAAATTGATTTTTTTTCTGTGACCCAATTTTTGGAAGTAATTATCCTTTCTGTTGTTTTCTCTTGTGCAGGGAATACCTCAACTAAGATTTTCATCCTGAGATTTGGCATCTCTCTTTCCAGCCTTCACTACAAACAGGAAACAGTGGGAACCATGAAAATTGGTTTGTGAAATAGTTGACTTTCTAAAGTATTGCATATTCACTGTATTTAACTTTTAAACAAAGACCCACAATTTTTTTTTTACTTATCTGGCTTCTGCCGCTCATAACTAAAAATAAATAAATGCATAAAGCAGTGAACAATGAGAAACTTCCTCCTGCAACATGAAAATCACCTCTGCCAACAATTTGATTGTGTCCTAGGGACATGCAGAGAAGGAATTAAAAGGAAAGATCCTCTATCAGCTCCTTTTTGTTTGTGTATTGTTTGTCACTGGATCCGTTTATTAGCCTGGAGATAATGTGACAGTTGACTCGAGCAGTAACACAGCACTCATTAGTAAGCTTGACAGGGAGGTGCCAGCAGCTACTTGAGATTGTATTTTATCAATCTTCATGGCTCATTTGGGAGGCTCACTACACTGTGATCTGCTCCCAGTGCTCACTGGGACAGGGGCAAGCAACTGCAAGTGCTACTAAGGATGGGGACTTGTAGAAGTTCTCAGTGATGAAATAATCTCTTAGTGAAGAAATGTAGTGCTGACCTAACAATTCTGCAACGTCTGCCTGACAAATTCAGTATCGAATGTAGGACACTTGGAGAGAGTTTTTAATGTAAATTTTCTAACATATCTGTACCCCTTAGGATAGTTATTTGCAGAACTCACTCTAAAAGGAAAATTGAAAAGATGGGTAAAAACATTAATGCCACTCTTGAAACTGCCATCAATCAAAAGAAACAATGACAATACTTTACGGATTTCAGTGTTTGCTCTCTCTTCCTTGACTTTTCCCATGATATTTTTGGTAGATTATGGTAATTTTGAAGTAACTTAATGCTTTTTTTAATTTTAGGATCATACTGATTTGCAGCACTGTGATTCATCACAATGATGCCAATCCCCATATGAAAAGATTTTGTATCATTCCTTCCACAGATATTAAATTGCAGTAAATAACATGAGATAATATAAAAACTAAAAAAAAAAACCCAGTGTTTCTCCATTCCTCTCTGCGCATTGAGCTCTTCGAGGCATTAGGAACATGTTTTCTGTGCCCCTGGAAAAGACAGTGACATATTCATAAAATACACACAAGCTAAGATTCTAATTTATTTACACTGTTCCAGAATGAGTACTTTGGGTAAAAAATTAACTATTGCAAGATTCATGATAAAAACATGACTCTTGGCAAAACTGGTGCCTGTTGTGTGTGTTGCTGAAATATCTCGTGCTGCTGATAGTTTCCTACTGCTGTGTGTTGGTAATGTCCCCCAGATTCCCAGCTGAGGAAACAGAATGTCAGCTTTTGTCATGCAAGAAGAAATGTTTTAATGTGTTTAGGAGGTTAGTGCAGAGATACCATATGTCCTCTAAAACACATGGCAAATTTATCTTGCCAGAAGAACTGCAACTAAAAAGCACTTGGTTGTGTGGTCTGATACCAGGCATATTAAAAATAGCCAAGCAACCCCCCCACCACGCTTATGTGCCATCTTTAGTAATAAATTTTATAGAACCAGTTAAGAATTATATTGCAACAATAATGTATTAAACAGATTTTAGAACATGTATAGAACAGTCTGACTTCATTTGTTCCAATCATTTTTGTGTATGTGTATAATGTCGAAATTTCTTTTTTCATATTTTTAATACCTTATCCATACACAGTTTGCTTATATCTACAAAAATAATACCTTCTTTTAAAGGACTGTATCGTCCCTGTACCAGAAAATGGTTAACAAATTTCTGTAATAAAAATGAAAAATGCCTGCACCCAGTCAGACTCACTGAACAAAGACAAGAGATACCAAAGCTCACAGAACTCAGGGACTTGAGTAAGAGAGGGAGAACTGAGGAATAAAGATGTGAGACTGGATGCTTATTTGGGGAGCATGTATATATGTAAAGGAAAAGATACTGAAAGTGAAAGAGAAGCCACTCCTTCACCAATGAATGCTGCACTCTGACCAAAATTTGAAGCAGAAATGCAGCAAATTATACCCTTTGAAGTGATTATAACCTTTTTTATTAATCATTCACTTGTTGATACTATTTGGGCTTTGTATAATCTGGAAGGAATTTCAGTTTATAAACCTAGAAATCAACATGTGAATTAATTTGTTCAACAACATCATCACTGAAGTAATGTTATGCCTGTAGCAGAAAACAATCAAAACAAGAAAATTCACTGCTAAGTCTTCACCATGCCATATGTCCTCTAATATCTAATTACAACAGGGGCACAATAAGCAAGTCATTAAACTTGCACCCTATTGTGCATAGGTATTAGACAACATGTGGTGCATTTAAAATAAAAGAATGACATTCCACTCAATTCTTTTATTTGTGGCAACAGTTTCTAATGTAGGAAATTTTGGTCTCTCTTTTGGTCTTCTGGGAAAATTTCCAAGATCACAGTTTTAGACAAAAATTATTTAAAAAACACCTGCAGATTTCAGGAATCTGCAATAGCTATTTATATTAAACATGTATCAGATTTGTTACAGAAGTCTTGAAAGTTTTCCATATTCAAACATTTCTGATTAGTCTTTTCACCATTTAAAGAAACTGAGTTGACCCAGGATAGGAAGAAAGGTTTCTTTATGAAAGCTGATTAAAGGATATTAAACAAAGAACAGACCTTACTAGCCCCTTGTTGGAACAGAGATAAATCTATGCTGAAGTACTACACAGAGAGTTGCTTGGTTCAGTTTTATTGAAATCTTCACTAACAACCCAGAGAAGGGACTAGACCAAGAAATCTCTTAGTTTGTAGATGATTTCTGTAAAATGTTACACTGATGGCAAGAAACTCCAGAATAACCTTAAAATTCTGAGTCAGTGTCAAAACACGGTGAATGATGTTTAATGTAGGTAAGTTGAAAATCTCTAGGAAAAAGTAAAGTTTGAACACAAACTTGAAAGTCACGGCTATGGGAAAGGTCAGTCCTTAAATCATCAGTTTGGTGGCCAGGCAAGTCCAAAGAAGGCATCAAAATGCTGGTCACCACAAAGAAGAAAAGGCAGAGAAAAACAGAAGCTCTCATTTTCTTGAAGTTTAGGACTTCATTATCTCAACATCTTGAGTATTGTGGGTAGTTTGGGCCCCTCCGTGGATGGACATAAAGAATTTTACGAGTATAGGGAATTAGGAGGCAGAGTAGCAGATTTATGAGGAGACATTCCATTTTTAGAGGAGAAAGTTAAAGGTGATACAGCTGAAATTCACAAAATCATGAAGGTGGATAAAGTGCAAGTAGGTTAATTACGTTTATAAATAGTTGAACATTCCCCTTTCTGATACACAATTAGAGTATATCAGAAGTATTTTAAGATGACATTTCAAATTGTGATTTCAAGCTTTGCAGATTCCATGAAAGAGAAACGCAGCTTAGAGCCCAGGCTTGAGTTTGCCATGATAACAGTTGCTAATATAATTACTATTTTGCAGCATTTTTTCACATTTTAAAAATTTATTCTTATTTTGCAGTTTCAAAATTTTCACTTTATGTCCACTAGATAGATTTTGGTTCCTCATTTAGCTCTAACTGAGTAGACCATGTTAAACCATGGAAACTAATGCAGTACTTTATGGTCCAGAGTATGACAATGTGAATTAACCTAGGTAACACTATAGTTAACAGTGCACAAGATTCAACTCTCAAAAACACAGTGAACTGTGTAGATGCTAGAGTTCAAGAAAAACTCCAGATACAGTCTGATACCATATATATAAAAGTCATCTTGCACATTAAGACCATCACTGTTTTCTGTACTATTTCTACACTTGCTACTTTCACTTTTCTTGGTTTTATAACAGCCTTTTAGGCGTAAGTCCACTTATCTTCCTGTTATTTTAAGAATTCTTTGGACACACATCACTTGTTTCTGCTGCTGCAACCCTCCCTATAGTTTCTGCACATAGTACAAGAAAGGGTGCTCACTTTCCATGGCAGAACATCCCTAGCACAGCATGCTGGCTTCAGCAGGGGTAGAGTTAATTTTCTTCACAGTGGCTGCTATGAGGCTGTGTTTAGGATTTGTGCTGAACACAGGGTTAATAATATAGAGCTGTTTTTGTCATTGCTGAGCAGGGCTTTCACAGAGCCAAGGCCTTTTCTGCTTTTCATACTGACACACTGCTGAGGGTGCATGGAGGTTGGGAGCAGACACAGCCCAGACAGGTGACCCCAACTGACCAAAGGGTCCAGACCATGTAACATCATGCTCAGTATATAAAGGTGAGGGAAAGAAGGGGGAAGGGGGGTTGTTCAGAGCATTGGTGCTCGTCTTCTCAAGTCACTATTAGGTGTGATGGGGCCCTGTTCTCTTGGAGATGGCTGAACCCCTGCCTGCCCATGGGAAGTGGTGAATTAATTCCTTGTTTTGTTCTGCTTGCATGACTTTTTCTTTCCCTAATAAACCGTCTTTATCTCAGCCCATGAGTTTTCTCACTTTTTTCCCTTCTGATCCTCTCCCTTATCCCACTGAGGGGGAGTGAATGGTTGTGTGGGGCTTGGTTGCTGACTGTGGTTAAACTGTGATACAGACTATTAGTGTAAAAGAGGAGGAAAATAGAAAACAATTATGTTCAAAACACAGTGCAATAAAGCAGAAACTGAGGTATTAATATGGACTCACTCCGGTATTACTTTAGCATCTCATTTCAGGTTGTGTTTTCAAAGTGTTTTCTTTCCTTGATACAGCCCCAATACAGACATTTGAGATATACAGATCAGCCATATGAACTTTATGAAATGTCAGTAATTGCTGTGCATGCACATAAAGTCACTATTTTAAACAAAAAAGCCTACTTAGATTCCCCACTCCCTTTACAGAATAGGTGAAGAGATTAGCTCACATTAAGGTCCAGTGGCTTGCAAAATTGAAACTGCTGGAGCAGAAAAAATCCCTGATCAGATATTTTAAAATCTGAATTATAAGATCAACAATGGGCTACCAATAAACTTCAGAGTTTTTAAATAAATCATCTTGTATCTAAGGTTTCTTAATGTTAAAAATAATATTTTAGAATTCAGTATCAAAGTAAATAACTAGCAAAAGTATGAAAACCAATTTCTTTAACTATATCATCTTGTCCATTAGGTTAAGGCTCCGTGAGATTTTCATAAAAACTGGACTATCTCCAAAAGTTTTTCACCATTACCATTTCAATATAATAGATTAAAGGCAAGCACATGTACATGTGTGCCAAAACCACACAATATATGTCTATATTGCTACTTTTCATTAATATCATGGAGGGTTGCAGAGAGGAAAAAGGGAGCAGAAGTACCTGAACTAAAAGCATTGTAAAAACCAAATATCTGTAAATGGAAAAATATGAGGCCTTTAAGTACAGGAACTTCAATTAGTGCCTAGGAATTAATAAGGTTAATATGTCTTTTGCAGTCCACATAAATAAGACCTTTAAAAATCTTGCTTTAACTAAACACCTCCACAGATTGCTAGGCTGATGATGGTGATATCCTTTAGCTAAATCCTGCTTTTGATTGTCATTTTCATATGGGCTTTCTTGCAATATTAGTCATGCCACTGTCAAACAAATTTTTGCCTGTTATTTGTTTTTATATGATTAGTTGCTACCAAAACATAACATTAACATTGTGTTTTAAGAGGGCAGCACCGTACATAAGGGGGTTTGTGCTGTTGAGTGCAGAAAAGGGAAACATGCTGAAAAAAACAGAAGTGACAAAAAACATGGAAATTCTTCCCATGGGAAAGTTTTCTTTGGTTTTATGATATAGATTTTTTATTACACAGGAATTAAATGCCCAATTAAAAATAAATAAATAAACCATATCTTGCCAAGCATACTATGATCTAGAATAAAATACTGATGTTGGCTGCCCTGATACGCAGATAGCCCCAGATAACTATGCTGCAAAACATTGCACAGTGCTTTAAAAATGCAACAGCATACAACTTAAATTTTAAGCAGAAGAATTATTTCTTATTACAACAAATGACTGAATGAAAACTTAGACAAATATAAGTTTATCTAGTCATACAGTAGGCATGATGCCAAAAACAAGTTAACTATATATGTCTGGGTTTTTACTGAATGCTTGAAAATGCGGTTGGCAAAACAAAACTATCTGAAAGAATACACAGATTTTCAAGTATTTAAATGAACTCCTTACTCAGATCATCTGTGACAAACCTTGGATATGCGTGTGCGCATAGGGAAGAGTGTCTTGTCTTTTTTTTGTTGTTGTTCAGGGTTAGCTTGGGTGCTTTTTTTGAAATAACAGCCACAAAATTATATTTTTTAACATTTAGAAACTGCATTTTTGAAACTTTTTAATGTTCATTTTATCCTTAAAATAATGACTGTACATGACTGATCTATACTTCATACGAGAAATAATTCAAACTTGAGATAGATTTCAGCCAACATTTTAAAAAATGGTGATTTATGAGATGGATAATTCAAATTGCCTTTAAAATTTCTGTTTTACATGATATATTTTGAAATATACATTAACCTTTGAGATGTTTTGGGCTGTTGGCCAGAATCACGAGATTTCTTTGACATTAGTAGTAAGGATTTTTCCTAAACACCGCTACCTTGTCATAGACCAATGCTACAAAAATAATTTAATATTTTTCTCAATAGTGTCATCTGCCTTGAAATTTTATTTGGTATGTATTTAGATGTCTAATCTCTGTGTTGGATGAACTGTTTGCTCTGTGTGAGTGGGAACAAAGCTGTCTGGGAAACCAGCAAAAAGCTGTCTCACTGATTTGTTGGTTAGCTAACCTTTGCTGAGGAATGGCTCAAGGTGTTTTTTGTCAAGAATACTGCTTGCTTTGACCACTCTGTGTGGTGCAGATGCCTTGGGTAGCCCGAATCACCTGAGAAAGTCATAATAAAATAACTGGTGCTGCTGCTATCATTAGCTCCTCTTTTCCAGAGGGTACACTATAACTTATTTTCTAACTATGAAAAGTTAATTTGGTAAGACATCAGAAAAAGAAGAAATAGGTTTTCATTGAGTTGTGGAGATTTTTGTCACCTGTGGATGCAAATCTTCCATATTCTAAATTAAAAAAAATAATTTAATTGGCTCTTGCACCACCTTCTATTCTCTTCCATGCCTCCTATTAGTTCCTTTTCTCTTCCTGTAGTGCCCACATCCACCTCCCACACACTTCAACTCCTGGCTCACTCCTCACCACGAGGCCTCACTGATTCGAGGCTGCACAGGGGCCAGCAGACCATCAGCATAAGCGAGTTAGGACAGCAGGGTTATGGCTACCCATGGGGACCATTCATAGCCCATCTGCTAATTCTCAAAGACTTGCTCCAATCAAATATCCTTGGCTCTTCTATTACTTTGTCAAGCTTGGCTAAAATTGATCAGAGTTTTGTCAGTGGCCAGGAGCTGATCAAGTCTGATGGATGAGTGTCATAGTCGAGACAGCCACACACACAGAGTGCTTCATTAAAAACATCAGAGGGCTTCAGGTATCAGACCCATGTTATCTAGAAGTCCCCCATAGCTTTTCTATGTAGCAATCCTGTGGGCAGCTCCACACAGCTCTGGCTCATTCTCTCCTTCTTCTCTCTTCCTTCTGCAGTTCCACCTGGCTACTTCCTGTCCCTGGCATGGCCACCTAACCCTGTCTGTCCCTTGTACAGTGGCTGACCTTATCTGTCCCTCACACAAACTCCTGCCCCTTCCTTCTCACAGCAGAGCCAGCAGACTCCAACAGACTCTCTACCAACTAACTCACTCTTTTATCACACCCAGCTGTGAGGGCAAGGCTGTTCCCACTCTTTGGTAATTAACACAGCTGCAATATATCGGAGGCAGGACTGCCTTTAGCACTATCTCTGTCTGTCTTCCCACAGATGAGTAGTCCTTTATTCATTCACAAATCCCCTTTTTTTCATTAGGAAACCAGCACAAGCAGCTCATATGTATAGTGTGTTAAGCAGAGGTAAATGTTGGAGTCCTTTCGCCAACCCTCATAGTTTGCTCTGTCTCACTTGGTAAATCATTTTTTTTTCTCTTTGAAAAGTTTTTTATTCTGGCTCATGCTATAACAAAAGCATCCCGTTGAGATTCCAAAGGCTTTCTGTGGTTTTGCTGTATGGACTTTATTGAAAAATTGCAGGTCAATTAATTTGAATTCTCTGACTGTGGTGACTTCATACATCATGTTAAAAATCTTACGAAGTTTTGACATTATGTCAAGAGTAAATTAAAATATTCCATCTAATTTAAGCAAAAGGCAGCCTTTGTGAAACTGCTAACCCAGCTTTCTGGGGTTTTTTGCTTCTTTTTAATTTTGATTAAAAAGGAAAAGGGTCTGTATTTATACTATTTTGGCCTAGGTCTGTTCAGTTATTTGCCTCAACCCCTCCTCTCAGTACCCTTTAGTTAGTTTTGACCAAATTTCACAGTAGACTATAGGTTTCATGGATCACAGATCAGAAGAAACGTATGAATGTAGATCGCAAAGTTGGAAACAGGGACCTCATTAGTGACCCAGCTGAAGAAAATGTTGCAACCACTGTTCAACCATTGTTAGACATCAGAGAATCCACACAAAGCAGCTGTGCTTTCTCTGAGCAGGAAATGTTCACTGGAAATGTAGCCTCTGTAGGGGAAGATAGTATCAGCTGTGCCATACACATGCATAGGAAACTCAGCTTGTTTAGCTCTAGTACTCACTAAACTGTGAATGAAAATGCTATTGAATCTGTCATATGTGAGAGTGCACATGCATACTCCTTCAACTAGATGAAAGCAAGTCTTGTTATTTCCTAAACACTGTTACAAATATGGATTCAACTGTAAAGTTTTTAAAATGTGCATTTCATTTGCCAGAGATCTTGTGTTGCATTTCATCTACTATTCTTTCTAGCTCCCCAGCAACACCACAACTCAATACAGCAAGATTTACTGTCGCTCAAGTCAGATTACTGAATGTTAGTGGTTTCATAAACTAGTACGCCTACAACTGCATAATGGAAAAGAAAGCTGAAAGGCTGAGAGGACCTTCTCTCTCTAGTATATTACTCTCCATTTAAAAAATGCACGGGTAAGTAGTATCACATACTTCTTACCCACTTATGTTATTTAACAGAAAGTTTCTATGTTTTGTGTCTAGCACTGGGCATCTGAGTTGGGTAGGCATGAAGAAAAGTGGCTGCATCATTTTAGGATGTTTTGTAGCACAAGGTTTTCTAAGAATTTGTTAGAATCATTGTTCTCCTTTGCTTGTTTGCCACGTATATGCATTTGATTTGTTGCATTTCTTTGATTTTCCTTTGGAAGGAGAAACTCCAGTCTCAACCTACTCGCGTCCTCTGTCACGCTTGGCATCTCTAAAATACTTAGAGTCTGACCTGTCATGTGCTGTTGAACTAGCAAATCAATTAATGTAAAGATTTTAGTATATCCCCATTGTTTTACACCACCTCAAAAACACTGCAAGG
This sequence comes from Cyanoderma ruficeps, assembly GCA_008694505.1. Taxonomy (NCBI): domain Eukaryota; kingdom Metazoa; phylum Chordata; class Aves; order Passeriformes; family Timaliidae; genus Cyanoderma; species Cyanoderma ruficeps. The sequence goes on along the minus strand of VZDJ01007754.1, from coordinate 1,216,021 downwards.
CTTCGATGACTCAGTTAATTAAATCTCAAGTTCATAAATGCATGTAATCTGGACCGGAAGAACTGAAAAACCATCATTCTTTTCAAGAATTGTGCTTCCTTTCCATTGAAGTTCTTCTGTTTCAGGACTCTGGACCAACCAGATTGGTTATTACTGCCAAAAGAGTAGGTGAAATGGACTTAGACACTAAGACCCAATTATTATCTGCTAATGTTTTTGATTGTTTTTTTGATGAAAACCAATTTGAGAAGCAAACTTTACTGAAAACAATGTATAAAATTACTAGTTTGGAAATGCAAAACTTTCTATAGGAGTTGCCAGCTGTTACAACAATACATTAGCTCCATTGTACCCTGCACAGTTTCTACAGTGCAGAACTCCTCAAAATGAGGAATCAGTATTTGGGTTGGATACATATAGCTAATTAGTCCTTCAGTGAATTTTACAGAAGCAATTCAGCATCAAAAGGGATGACCCCATGTGTTGAGCTGGTCAGTAAGGAATGTTCCCCTCTATGCTGGTGGATCTCTTGGGCAGCAGAGAAGGGTTTGGGGGCCCTTTGAAAAATCATTTCTCCAAGAACTCAAGCACATCAGTAACACCACAGTCTAATTCAGCATACTCTAATAACCACATCTGAGCTCTCTAGAGGTTTTTTGTTTTAGAATAGATTTCTACAAAAATACCAGTCTGAAAGTATATATTTTTCAGTGGTGCAAGGACTGTAAAAAATTATATTTATAATGAGGTAGCATTTTCTTTCCCCATGTGAAACACTGATGGAAATCACGATAAATAAATGCAATGTCAGGTTAAAAAAAATGTTGTAGTTTCATGTTGTTGGTTTGCAAATTGAATTTTTACATAAAATTTACACTAAATGGAACCTCATTATACAGTGATGAGGTCCAGTATGATCCAAATCGTTAAAATCACTGTACTGCTTAATGATTCACTAAGTGGTACTGCAGTGCCATAAATTTAGTACTAGTTTCATGATTCAAAACACCAGACTGAGACACCAGCAAATCGTATGTGGATCATTAAATTTACAATGAATGTCAGAGATGAAATAAGGGGGAAAAAACACTTTGAGAGATAGGGATAATATGTGCTCTAAGGTGACATCCATCAAGATAAATGATCTTATACCACTTCTGCTTGGATAATAATGGGGGGTTGTTTTTTGTTATTCTTCATTTCATAATTTCTAAAGGAGTTGAAAATCTAAGCCTTTTAAGAATTAAAGTATCTGTCATATTCTGAGTACCTTGTGATCTATTTTATTTGTATTTATACAATATACATATGCTGCTACATTCTTCTCTGACCCCATTGAGCCAGATTCTCCCCTTGGTATGATCAAAATAGTTTGGCTTTGTATATTCTACAATAGGGGATTAAAATAGTGTAGCTAGTACACTGAAAGTGCTATTAGAACCCTTGAAAATAATGTTTTGAAGCTTTTTTATACATATAAGGGGTGATCAGATGAAGAAGTTCCTTTCTGATAACAACAACAATAACACATATTTATATTTCATTAGTATGCACATTCTAACTTACCTATGTAAATCTAAAAAAATGTTATCCAAAGAAGCAATATGGTAATATTCAAGGTACAAGCACGGAATACTCCATTTTATCAGTTTTAGGAGACTGAAGAGTTTGCTTTTCCTTTGATTGACTATTCAATTGTTTTAATTCTCCACCAATAGCTGCTCCCCATCATGAATCAGGCACCATCAAAACAGTAGACCACATGTGGGCTGCATTTTTCAGAACCAAAATATCCTAAGGTGGAGGGGTAATGCATAAATTTGAAGATTAAAAAAGGCATGGAAATAAATAAATATATAATTATTGTCAACCATAACAGTGTGACTGGGTGGGAGAAATATATAAATTGAATAGAAAGATATATTGTTTAAGGTATTTTACTGTTTCTGAAATCTAATGACACTATATGGAAAAGTAAGAATTCTGAAATTGCATATCTAGGCAGGAGGCAGGTTTTCCAGATTTTTGCCCTAGTGTCTAATTTAAAATTTCCTCGTGAAATGCACTGAGATGCTAAATGCAGCAAAAATTAGGACACAAATGCTGTGAAATATAATACTTCACAAAAAAGGGTAAAAATTACAGAATATAAAAACATATCCTTAATTGTAATTTCAGAAACTTTATAAACCAGTTTCTTTTTAGTGCTGACTTAGCTAGCATAAAAAAAAAAATGGGACTGCTTTCCACTTTTTATTTCTTTCTGAAATTAAATAAAATTAAGCTATTTGCCATGCAGTCAGAAATGCAAAATATAAATATTCTTTTACAAAAATTTGACTATGCAGTGTGTGTGACCTTAAACCCACCTATATTTTGAATTGCTATTATTTCCAGTTATTAGTAAGAACAGTTTAGGCAAATATAGGAAACATCCACAGTATAAGTCTCTGACTCTTCTTGTGTCCCTCAATAATGTGTCTCCTGGTCAGTGCTTCTGACCACCATTTTTAATGTTCTGGCTTAATGAGCAAAGAGTTTCCTGATGCCTTCCCTGACCATCTCTTTTTTTATTGAAAATGTAAGATTTCTTTGCTTTCTTGCTGACTTCTCAGTTCCTTCCTTAACCTCACTCTGCGGAATTTTCATCAATGCACAGGACTGATACCAAACACAGTCCACACTTTGTATGATGGAAACAGTGATTCATGTTATTAGAATGCAAGTTTAGGCTGATTTTAGTAATTCATTTTGGATCAAGTATCAGGGTGGTGGAGAAGCAAATGCTTTTTTTGTACATCCAAGAGCTTAAGTCACAGAAAAGTCTTCAAGGTCTATGTGGGTCTTGAATTGGTTTGAAATTGTATTTTACACACTCATTTTAAATCACTGCCAGCCACAGGATTTTTTTCTAAAAATATTGTTTGAAAATATGGTGTCTGTTGTAAGGAAGTTGCAGGCTGTTTGCACTGTGAAATTGTACCTTAAAACAATTTATTCCAGCCAACCTGGATTTGTTTTTTTTCTTCACACTAGTCTTGTAAAAGTGGAAAGTGAGATGAAAGGAAAATGAATTCATTTACTTTCAGACACAGGAAATGCTACTAAATTTGGATATGTGAAAATCTTGAACTTTCACTGGGGAAAAAAAATAAATGATTTGAGGCCCTAGTGATCACACAGAGGATCCAGACAATTTGACAGGTATGAATTTATCTCACTTGTGAATGAATAACCTTTGGTAACTCACTTGAGACTTAAATATTCTGAACACATTTTCTCTAGAACACTTCAAAAGACACAGTTCATTTCTGTCTCTACCAAACAGCCTCTTTGGTTACCTGCAGTTTACTGAGTTTTTTGCTTTGCAAGTTTGGAAAATTAACAAAATAAAAGCCTACCAGTGAGTTTTACTCACGAAGAAATGAAACTAGGTTAACTCTTTGCTTATTCTAAAATTGAAAAAATCTGGTTTTGTATCAGCTGGGGGAGGCTTCACTAATCTCCTCTAAATCTTGCTTCAGCTGTAAATGAAAATTCACCTCACTTTAAAATACAGGCATACATTTTCAAAGCAATGCTTGAATATATTCAGTAGGTCACTTTGACGTAAACTGTTTTGTGCAAGGTGGACCAAGGTGCACATCCAAAAATGCTGCATACCTTCAAAGGAAGCAGAGGCCTGAAGATATAAATGAAACTGGAGGAGAAGGACGGCACCCCAGCTGAGAGTGATGTATCATGGGTTAGAAGTGATCTCAAGTGTGCTTTGTAGATAGGTGAAAACACTAAACTAGTAGTTTAATGTTACTTAAACTTAATGGCTATGTCCCTTCACCAGTGTTCCAGTCACTAACTATGAACTGGCAGCTATGATACATACAAGAGGGTTCAGTTACTCATCTTGAATATGCTTTTTGAAATTTAATGATAAAATAAATATAAAAGAACTTGGAAATTAAAGCTTGAAGAGAGAAACAAAAAAGGGCAATGAATATGAAACTCATGGATGCTTAAAACTTTATGTTTTCCAAGGTTAAATGTTTCTGTGCTTATGCTAAATCTCTGTTGCAATGCAGATTTCTAAATAGTCTTGTGTAGTACGTGGAAATTATTATGATTTCAAAGTTTTCAGAAAAGTAAGTTATTCAAAATGTTTTATTGTTTTATCATTTTCTGCTCAGTAGGCTTGGGGAACTGAGAAACCACGAGATTACAGAATGGCCAAGATTGGAGGGTACCTGTAGAGATCATCAGCTTTGGATTCTAAAATCTAAATTTAGGTTCCGAAATGCAAGCACCAATTTGAGTTAGGTACCTAAGCTTTCATCTAGTCAATAAAATTAATAGAAGATGAGAGTTCTTAAAATCACCCCGAAGTAGCTAATGGTATTCAATCAGATGTACAGCCTTGCTTGGTTTGACTAACATTCAGCTGACCATAATGGGAACTGTATTGGATCTGGCTGAGATGGAGCTCATTTGACCAGAGCAGCCCTCCCAGTGCTGAGCTTTGCATTGGCAGCTGGAAAGGTGTTGATAACACCCCAGTGCTTTGGCCACTGCTGAGCAGTGCTGGCACTGCATTGGTGTCCTTTCTCCAGTGCTTCCCCCTCACCATCATAGAGAGGGATGGGCAAAATCCTGTGAGGAAACACAGCCAGGACAGGTGGCCCAAACTGACCCAAGGGGTTTTCCATACCACATGATGTCAGTTTGCATATAAAAGGTAAGAAAAGGAGCAGGAAGGGGAGGGGAACTGGCTATTTATAATATTTGCCTTCCAGAGCAACCCCTACATGTGCTGAAACCTTGAGTCCCAGAAAGTGGCCAGTTATCATTTGGTAATGGAAAGGAGAGAATAATACATTTGGATTTTTTTCCTTTTCTTGTGCATGTGCAGCCTTTCATTTTTGCTACAGTATCCTCTCTTATCTCAACCTACAAGATTTTTTCCATCTTATTTTTTTTCTCTCCATCTGACAAGGGCAAGGATAGAGCAGCTTGATGGGCACCTCCTGTCCAGCCAAAGTCAGCTGACCACAGAAGCTTAGAGTCTTCATTTACTTATAGGTACTGACATTTTGACAATTAAATTGGGGTTTGCAGCCTGCACAGAATAGTCTTGGGAATGCTTATCCATTGTGTTATTGTGGTCAAATTTATGCTTCAGAAATTCAGCAGCCTTGTAGGCTCCTTCTCTTACGGTATCACCAACCTGGAGAATACATACATGGTTTTCCCCCCTCTCTCTGCAAAAGTCCTCTTTTGTCTGCATCTGAGGGCATCTATTCTGCAGGCCTGAAGGAAGTACACTGATGGCAGGTCTTTTTATATACATTTATGAGACTAAGTAACAATTTGTTCCTTGCAATGGTGTCCTGATAGGGCAGCAATGGCCCAAGCAGAGAGGTTTTACTTCTGTGAGTGATATGCATCAGTGCTGATGTTCCTGTTGTCACCTGAGTAATACATCTGCTACAGGTCTGACCTTCTGAAACCACATTAAGGAGACAACTATGAGCGAGGTGACTGATAATAGCTGATGCATGTGCTTCCTAGATCTGATGCTCTCTCTGCTTCATCTTTTCTTCTGGAAAGCACTAAAGCTAAAAAGAAAACATGTCACTCATCTAAAAAGGATTATAAGCTTTCCTTGAAAACAATAGTGTAATTTAAACAGGCTAGATCAATAAAAGAAATATATATGTCTTCAAGAAGCATAGTGACACACATTTTTGTATCTAGAGTGCATTGTAAAGTAGTCAGCATACAATATCTTAACTAATACAAAAAATGACATATCAATCACTTTTATTGTGCTTCATCTTCATATGACATTTCAGTTCTTTGTTTAGATAATAATATAATTGTACACAACTCTGTAGAGCTTTGTTTCTTCAGTCTACCCATTCCTAAAGCATTATTATGTTTAATAGGAGGATTTCTACTTACAATATAATTACATTGTATGTATAATTACATTGTATGTATCTAATTAGTCTAACACTGTATTAGATATTGATTGACAAGATGGGCTGAAACATAGTAGGAATAGACTTCATGGTAAATATCAAGGTTTGGTTTATAGCTGTAAAGAGATTTTAAAACCTACCTTGGTTAAAAATGGTAGTTGTGAATTATGGCAGTTTTAGTTTCACACTCTAACTGATTTACCAGCTGGGCTGCATCCGCAGCGTGAAACTACTGTACCAAGATAGGGAATTACATAGCTTTCATTGGATAAGCTATTCATTTATATATTAAAGGGTTTTCCATATAAGCACTCATGCTCTAAATTCAACACACAATTTTAAAACTGTGTCTTACAGAAATATGCATAAAAGGATTTAGAAGAGGAATTCTTGTGAATCCTTCTAATGTCAAAGGAATGTCTCTTACTTTCTCTAAAACCCTCACAGCTCCATGAGCAATCTGTTTAAAAAAGCCTGGAAGAATAGATGGTTGAAAATAACAAGATCCTGTCTTATCAAGAGAGAAAGGAAAGCAGATCTCAAGGCACAAGGATCTACATTTGTACTTTTAACTGAAGCAATTACAAACTTTTCCTAAAAGAGGAGATTTTTTTTCTTGTGGTGCTAAAGTCTGATTTGTGGCCTAATGCTGAATAGGCTGAGGAGCTAAAGTCTGTGTTACTAATATTCTATTGATTGGAACTGGTAACTGATAATATAGTTACAGTCTTGAAAAATCATATATATGAACTCTTGTGAAAAAATGTTGTCGTTAATGGCACAGCGGTGCAAGTGCAAACACTTGTGATTACATTTGTCACAATGACATCAAAGAGTGAGGGATGAGGTATATCTCAGAAATACATATATTTGGAACTTTATGCTTCCAAGTGAGTGCTGCAAAAATTTGCTCTGGTCATTTTCCAGCAAATGAGATCAAGGTTCACATATTCTTTCAGGTAGTTTACTTAATAAGGAGGTTCACCAAATTCTGCTTGTTTGGGTAGTTCTGAGTAGTGTCATACACTGTGATTAAACCTAGAAGTGATAAAGCCCTGGGTTCCTACAGGAAGGCTTTAGTCCTAAAGAAAAAAGATGTGAATATGTTGAATAAGAAAAGATCTCTTTTGGCTGAAAGTGATGCTGAATAATCATTGAAATAACCAAGAATCTAACTGGAAACTAACAAAGAATCTTGTGCTGGCAACTTCAGTCTATAAGTACTGGTGATAGGTGAATAAGTGTTCCTAGTATTCCTTTTTATTTTTTAAAAATAATTATAAATTATTGCTCTTAATTTCTGTCACCTGTTTTCTGCAACGTGCACATTGCTCTGCTTTTTGCTTAACTGAACTTGAGATTAAAAAATTAAGAAAAAAAAGGAATAAAAAAGAAAAAAAAAAGAAAGAAAAAAAGGAAAATTAGGGAGTTGCACATAGTGCACATAGTCAGTGTCTTGGATATGTCATGCCACTAGTTCCCCTGGAGTTTCCCTATGTTGCCACTAAACAAAGGAACTGGTGCCAGTTTATTTAGGAATAAACAAATACATAAACTCATGTTGACCTTGTCTTTTAAGGTTAAAGTGTGCCTCATAGGATACTTTCACTCATGAAATGATATGCTTGCAGATGACCTTGTAAATGTTTATGCATTTCCCTCCATTTTTTCATTTTTGAGTTGTCCTGATTAAGTGCACTAGAGTCACTATATATTAATATGACAGCTCAAATTATGGGTAGCTTGTAGAATAAAAAAGTAGGTAAATTGGATAAATGGGGTTATACTGGAATAGCTAAATTAATTAATTTTATAGGAAAAAACAGAGTCTCTCTAATACTTAAATATCTAGAAGGTGATTATTTGTAAATAAATAATGCATAGACAATACTTTTAATAAATGTAGTTGGTCAGATTTATTATTCTCTGCCAGCAAGTATTTTGCAATAATTTCAGCAGAATGTTCTAACCTGACACCTAACCTAAATCTTCACCACTTTGCTCATCTTATCCCTCCATTTTCTGAATTCTCATATTTGAGTCAGCACATAATAGCAATGCCTGCTGTAGAACCTTTTCGCTTTCGCAGAATTGTTCAACATGGAAATAGAATCTTACTGACAATAGTGCCAGAATGCCTCAGTCTTAGGATGACTGCCTTGAAGGTGAAAGAGAAGGTTAATTTTATCAGCTCTACTCCTCAGTTCTTCTCACTTTAGCTCTTTAAAGGCTACAGGAATTAGACTACTTGTATTTATGATTTTGTGATGTGGACTTCTGTCCTGAAGTCCATGACTGAAACTCCTACAGTAGCCTCTCCCCTCTCCTGAAACTCCTGCAGCAGCCTCTGCTGTCAGTGTGTAATGATTTCCATTGATAACAGATATAGATGGATTTATTTTATCCTTCTAGTTTACTTGTCCAGTTCCAGTTGAAGGTTTCATATTGTCAGATTTGTTTAGAGTGTCAGACAGTCCTAACAAAAATCTGAATTTACAGACAGTCTGGCAACATACCAACTAACTACACTGAGGTCTGATGTAGAAAGAATGTCAAAGTGCTGTAAGAGAAAGGATCAACCCCTAACCGTGACAATTAAAATGTTAGGTACCTAAATAAATTATATTTCTCTTAATACAGTTGTGTCTGCTTAATGATATATCTTTGTTATGAATGGCGAAATGAACGTCAATAAAGATGGCTCTGTCTGCTAAACTAGCATACAATTCTCACAAAGTTTTAGTCATTTCTACACTTGGAATATTCTGAAACACAGACCATATTCCTGTCATGGCAAATTAGGTCAATATGGAGAAACATGGAGTCATGGGAAGATGAAACTTTAAAGAATACATTATGAACTGATGTCTTTTTAATTTAATTTTTCTTCTGTGACATTTAACAAATTGAATGTTAAATGCTGAGAGACACAGAAATGCTTTGTTTGATTACTAACAAACAGGGAAAAAGACTTCCCTCAGCTGGTTTGTAACATAGTGATATAAAGCTGAGCTTAAAGATAGATTTTGGACATGCTGTTTGAGGTCCCTCATCCCCCAGGTATATTAAAGGTGTATTGGTGTGCCATAATACAGTCCACATGATTTATTAAGCTCTTTGTGTACTTCTATGGAGCTACTTCAGGAACCTTCAATTTTGCCTTTGCCATATCCCATGAGGAATTTTTAGAATCTCAAGAATGCAAAAACAAATGCAGCAATTCTGCAATCCACATACATACATGCTCAGATGGTATCTCTCTGTCATCAGCACATATCAATGCCTTGAGTGAACAACTGTTTTTTCATGTTAAAAAAGGTAAGAGATTTGGTAAAGCTACACAGAGTTGAACACTGAATCAATCCCCTTCCCTACCTGCAAGGGTGGAAGTCACACTCCAGACACAATCAGAGCAAGAAAAGTTAACCTTTCATATTTCAACCTTTTTTCCTTAGGTGCAAAACAGAAAGGGCAACATAAGTTTCTGCATCCAACAGCAAAGGTGACAATGAAATTTGAGTAAAATTTTTAGGTCTCCAGCCAGGGGGCTAATAGAGCAGCCTGCAAACTCATGATTCAACAGCATAAGTATTATATTTCAGACCAGCATTATATAAGATATGTATTATTCAGTTCATGAAAGCAGGTCCTAAACTGCAGTCATGAATGTTATAGTGCACTCTGAATGCTTCTTTGTTGAACACTCAGTGCAATGAAGTCATTGAAAGGATTATCATAAAGTGTAAATCATGAAGTCAGGATATGTCTTGGTTTCCTGCTAATACCAACAATATTTATAATTAGCAAATTATTGACCATGTAACATCTCATTTATTAATAAATAAAAATAGACATACATAATTCTATTCCTGAGACAAACATGTTTTGGGATTTGCTCACTTGGAAAGAAATTATGGAACGTGAAATAGCACATAGGTCTCCTAACTTCTGCCCTGGCTGCTCCTAACCAGATAACACTTTTGAATTATAATTTAACTGTATGACTAATATTATATATGCAATAATAAATTAGACACTTGGGGCATGGGACAAGGGACTTAGAAGTCTGTCTCTGTCTCAGGACTGTAATTGTTTATTTACCTCTGTGTGATTCAAACCTGAAAGTATCCTCTTACACCCCAGTGTTTATATTATACAATCACACTTTTTTCTCGCTCTTTTTGTAAGTGGCAACCGTGGTGAAAGGAGTAAACATAATTTTGATTCCACTGATGATCATTTCTTGAGAGATGCTTGATTTTTTAAAGACAAAAAGTAATTTATTGTATAATACGTAAATAAATTGACTTTTTTTTTCTATAAAATAATCTAGCATTAAATTTGATAGTAAATGGAGGAGTTAGAATAGAACTGTGGCATTTATTGGTGGGGTCTTTCACATAAGAGCACGAAATTACTTGCAATCCCGGTGACTTATTATGTGAAGTGCACAAGTTGTATCTCCCTGTCCAACAGTCCAGCTGAATGTGGTAGACCATTATTCTTACGTTTTACCTCCTTACCTCTGTCCATTTCTTCTCACCACTTCCTCTCATCAGAACAGGAGGTCACAGCCCTGAGATGTTGTGGTACTGCTGCTGCTTCCTGTAACACATGTAGTTCAAAAGTAAGGCCTCAGGCAATGAGGATCAAAAACATCTTATTTGAATGTGAGGCAGGAGTTTGAGAAATGGGAAGTATGGAAACAGCAAAGTTAAAATGCACAGATACACACTGAGGACTGCCCACCTGGAAAGCTGCTTTGCAGAGTAGCACCTGGGTGTCCTGGTGGACACTAAGCTCAAGTGAAGGAGCCAGTGCTCTTGCCACAGGGAAGGCCAGTGGCATCCTGGACTGATTCATGTGTTGCTGCTGGGGCAAGGGAGGTGATCCTTTCCTTCTGCTCAGCACTGGTGAGGTCATTCCTGAAGTACTTTCTCGAATTCTGAACTTCTCAGTCCTGGAGAGTAGCAGACAGTACTGGACACTTCTCCAGATACACTAGAGAGAGTCCAGCAAAGGGCCATGATGATGATGAAGCAGTTGAAGTATCTCTCCTATGAGAAAAGGCTGAGAGAGCTGGGACTATTTGGCTTGGAGAAGAGAAGGCTCGGGGGGAAAGCTGTCAACGTATGTAAATATCTGCAGGGAGTGTGAAAAAAGCATGGAGCCAGGCTTTTCAGTGGTACCCAATGACAGGACCACAGGCAATAGCCTCAAGCTGAAACACAGGATGTTTCCTCTGAACATCTAGAAACACTCTTTCACTGAGAGTAACTGAGCACTGGCACAGGTTGCCCAGAGAGGCTCCTGGAATCCCCCTCCTCAAAAGGTATTTGGACATGGTCCTGGGCAACCAGTCCTAGGTGGCCCTGTTTATGCAATGGAAGTTAAACCAGGTAACTTCCAGAGCTCCCTTCCAACCTCAATCATTTAATGATCCTGTGAAAGGCTGAGAGGCATGTGGAATGTAGTATTTAAATCTTTATTTGGGAACGCCAGGTTAGAGAATGGTGAACATCATGCTGGTGACCTGACTTTGGAAATTAATTTGAAGGGTAATTTCTATAAGCAACTTTGTAGTGCAGTTCGGAAAAGAGTTTGATGGTGTCTGATATACTTAGATTCAGGTGGTGGGGATATAATTATTTCAGGAGTAGGAAGCAGGTGATTTCTAATTTCATACATGCTGCAAAGGAAACTTCACTTAGGTCCCCCTGTGTAAAAGTGCTATCACCCTTAATGTCTTCTCTTGAATTGTTTCTTCTGCCTCATCCCCTCACACGGAGGAAAATCAGTATATTTACTGCTTGGACACATGATCTGGAAGCACAGAAGGTGTCTTCAATGCCTTCTATTTGCAGAGTAAGCTGCTAAACCATGGCCAGAAATGTTATTTAATATATATTTCCTCCGTAGCAATAGCTAAAGCTTTTTCATGGATAGAATTAAGAGGCTTCCTACAGAACTTGCTGGCTGCTGAGAGGCAGCTATGTGCTCCCACTGATTTATGCTGTTATTCCCACTGAGTCTTGGCCATCTAATCTGGGACCTTGATAGCAGAAAGGAAGTCAAGCCGCTTAAAAGTTTAGGCATTACAAATCCCAGCACAGCAGCACCCAATTCATTTCATATATCTTGCCCTCAGTGTCTAACACATACATTTTATCAGCAGCTTGTAGGGCATGCAGTCAGACAATTTCCATTATGGTCAGTGAAATAGCATGGTTAAAATCCTGTGCAATGCTTTATAAATTTAAATTTAAGCATAAATGTTCTGTAACAAGATTATTGTATCTGATCTGATGGTTGGAGAAAGCTCAGTCATTTTGTATTGTCAGCACTTGGAGCAGTCATTGATGTATTAAGCACTTACACAAGTCATGGCATCTTACTTGAACCAACGTGCAGCCGCAAGGGATTTCAGTTGAAAGAGTAGATGCAAGATACACATTTATAACAGTGAGGGCAATCAGCTTTGCAATGGATTAGTGAAGAATATGGTAAATTCGTCATCACTTGGAGTCCTTTTATCAATGTCAGGTGTCTTTCTAAAAGAAACAATCTATTTCAATAACACTTTATAACACTTTATTAGGTTATATGCACAAATAAGGAAAAGAAATATACAGTTTTCATGCAGAAAATTGGCTCAGATTAGCACAGTTTCCACTTCTGTTCTTAGCAATTTATGGTAAGTAAGGTTATGAGAAAAAAAATAATTGAGACAAACTATCAGATTGTTTCCCTCAAAACCACTAAAACAGCAAGTGAGCTGTGACAGTATTGTCCTGAAATTGCTGCCTTAACAATCAAAGAATCACAGAATTGTTTAGATTGGAAAAGGCCTCTAGGATCGAGACCAACTGTTAACCCACTAGTGCCAAGTACACCACTAAACTGTGTCCCTAAGCATCACACCTACACATCTTCTAAATATCTCCAGGGATGGGGATTCCACCACTGTCCTGGGCAATTTGTTTTGATGTTGAGCAAATTTTATAATTAAGAAATTTTCCCTAATATCCAACCTAAACCTTCTCTGGGGGAAATTGAGGAGTCTTGGTCTCATTCTGTCACTTGATACTTGGGAGAAGGGACCAACCCCCACCTGGCTACAGTCGCCTTTCAAGAAGTCAGAACAAGATTCCCCAGTTTCCTTTCCTTCAGGTTAAACAACCCCAGTTCCCTCAATTGCTCCTCATGGGACTCTGCTCCAGACCCTTTTCCAGTTCTGTTGCCCTTCTCTGGGCACCTTCCAGCACCTCAACATTTTTCTTGTACTGAGGGGCCCAAAACTGAACACAGGATTGGAGGTGTGGCCTCACCAATGCTGAGTACAGGGAAAAAATCCCTTCCCTGGTCCTGCTGGCCTGGTCCTGCTGATCCAGGCCAGGATGCCATTGGGCCTCTTGGCCATCTGGGCACTGCTGGCTCATGTCCAGCCTCTCGTGATCAGCATCCCCAGATCCTTTTCCACTGGGCAGTTTTCCAGCCACTCTGCCCCCAGCCTGTCATGCTGCCTGGGGTTGTTGTGACTCAGGTGCAAGACTCAGCACTTTGCACTGTTGAACCTCATACTGTTAGCCTCAGCCCATCAATCCAGCCTGTCCAGATCCCTCTGCAGAGCCCTCCTGCCCTCCAGGAGATCAACACTCCTGCCCAGGCTGGTGTCATCTGCAAACTTACTGAGCGTGCACTCAATCACTCAATCCACCTGTTTGGATCATGGATAAAGGTGTTGAACAGGACTGGCCCCAATACTGAACCCTGGGAAATACCATTTGAGACTGGCTCACAGCTGGATTTAGTTGCATTCACCACCACTTTAGGCTCAACCATCCAGACAGTTCTTTACCCAGTGAACAGTACATCCATGCAAGCCATGGGAAGTCAATTTCTCCAGGAGAGTGCACTCCTTCCAGATCAAATCCACTCTAAATTTAACCTAAATTCTGAAACTCCTGACTCCATTGGTATGCTGAAAACTTTTTTCTGTTTGTTTATATATTTTAAAACATTGTCATCTCTGCCTGCATATGATGGATCTGCCACTTACCTACACACGGGATAGAATTTTCTGAAGCAAATTCCTTTTGTCAAAATGAGTTTTGCAAGTATAAACTTCATTACTTACATGTGTGAATGCTTATGACTATGTATTTGAAAGCTTCTTTCAAAATGTATTCTGTTAAATAAACACACAAATTAACAAGACTAGTATGATTCTCCAGATGAAATCTTTCCTCTAAAATAAATGTGATATTTCACCAGAAGTAAATGGAACCACTTATAGAACTGGGTTGACAAACAATATTCAGTTTGGGTAGATTCGCAGCAATTGATGTTTTAACAAAATTGAAGATGCATTTTAACAGGCATTTTAGCTTGGCTTGTCTAAAATAATAAATTTTAGTAGTCCAACCTAGACCTGATAAAGGTATGAATCAACTTTTCCACCTTCTTCAAGCAGAGATCTCAGGCATGTATCGTATGTGTGATGGTGAAAAGGTGTTTGGATATTACATGAAGATGGCTATCAAAAGGTAGCTCTTAATTCAATATCATATTGAGAGTTTACATGCCGATAAAGAAATCAGAAAAATATCATAGAGAAATAACTCTGCTAATTGTGTTCTTTGCAACAATTAGCAAAATGCTGACTTCATTCATATTGTGGTTATTAAAAAAAAAAGCTGGAAATACCTGAGTCTATTCTTAAGCAAACTATTCAGATGTATACTAATTCAGAGGTAGAACATATGCCTACATCCTAAATTTAAATGATAATTTTCCATTCTCAAAAGGCTGAAGAATCTGCCTGTTAAGGACTTAACGGCAAAATTCAGGTTTCAAGTATTGGAATGCAACGTACTTCTAAGGCTGTACTGTGTTCCACAAAAATACACAACATTCTTTCTGCTTGTTTTTGCTCATTTTAGATGGGATTCATGACTTCTGTTAAATGAACTGAAAATGAACAAGCATAGTGAGACTGGCTACATTAGCTACTGCTAGTTTTTACAACCCAGTTTTTTATTTTGACAAGCATAAATCTTGGATGACCTTTAGCTCTTAGAAAAGGTATAGTAAATACCTTAATGTACCATAGCTGTGAAAGGTTGAGAAAGTACTGTGCCAGTTTTTAGCTCTTGCATTTGCTGTTATCAAGACAAGATGCACATTAAAAACTACCTGCAAGTTGCAACTGCTTTCTGTTAAATTTGTTCTTCTCCCATTCTCCACTTGTGCCAATTCTCTAAGTCTTTTAGACTGCAGCCTAATGTATCTACATCCTTTTCTGTGGCTTAGCAGTTATTTCTCTATTCTCTCTCCTCATTGCAATGTTTAAGTCATATATACATGATGTTTGGGATGTTATAGACCTCCAGAAGATTACCTGATGAAAGCTCTGGTGAAAAACATTTCATTAGGGAAAATGGTTGGGTGTTTGGGATGTTTGTTTCTTTAAGACAGAAACTAATCAGTGGCTATATCTATCATCATTGTTTGCCAGTATATAAGAATACTGTAAAGAGTTCTTGAGGTGAACTCTGGTATAAGGAGAAGTTTTCCAGCTCCTGAAGCTAGCAAAACTCTTTGAAACAAATTAGACATGGGTGATCTAGAATCCTGTTACCTGGATATTTTAAAGAATAAATTAAATAGACTTTGGTAGGTATGGTCTTGACCAAGCCTCAGAGGAAAAGAAAGGTCTAGATTAAATCCTAAATCGTTCCTGTTCTGTATGTAATTACACTTTCCAGTCAGGAGAAATTTATTTTGTCAGCATTATTTGGTTAGAAAGCATATGCTTTCTGAGTTTTTGGTAATTGTTAATAACATTGTTTAGTGCATTGTTGCCAAACACCTTGCTGATGAGGTTTATCTAATGGATGCCATCTTTATTCCTTTACTGTTTGGGACATAGAGGATCTTTGACAATAATGTGTAAGATACATATTTGATTATGGCTGTGTATTTTCACCTGGGTTATCATATATAGAGATCAGGCCACTCAGTGAGACACAGCACACCTTTCTGATTTTTGATACAATTTGGTTCTTATTCACATCTTTGGGTGTCAGGGAAAATCATGAATGAATAGAGTCAGGTTTTATAACACAGACTGGCTGAGGTTGAAAGACAGCTCTGAAGATCATCTAGTCCAGCCTACCCAAGTAGGGTGGGCTAGAGCAGATGTCCAGGATTGTGTACAGTCAGGTTTTTAATTTGTCCAAGGATGGAGACTCCATGGCCTCTTTGGGCAACCTCTTGACTACCACTTCAGTAAAAGAAAATCTTTTCTTGTTCCCATTACCTCCTGCACTTCAGTAAGTTCATGCTCCAGACTTAGGAGAGCCCAGTACCAGTTCCATCACTCCAGATGTTTCTCAGTGTAAGAAAGACTTTGTATTTCCTTTTGTTGAATTTCTTGGGATTTTTTTTAGCAAAGTTTATTATACTTTTCTAATGACTAAGCTTAAGCACCTAATCCAACTGCTGATATGTCACATTTTACTTGTATACTGCTGAGTGTTCTATCAGTCAGTACATAGTAAATATCACTTCATGTGTTTTCTCTACATATTTATGTAATTAGAAGTGAATCAGTAAAACCTGAGTTATTTCTCACTTAAATTAATTGATTCATTTTTTTTTCCATACAGTCCACTTTTCAAGCTTAATTATAAACTTTAGTGAGCCTACCTGAGGAATGATTAGAGAAAAGGAAGCTCTCCAAAGCAGGTTTCACTCCATCCGTAGAAATACATCTAAAACACATATGTTGACTCACTATCTGGAAATCCTATTGTTGTCAACTGACTACAGACGAAATTTGCATGAGCAGTATTTGTCAACTACAGAGAAATGAGAAGTGGTCACTGTAAATGAGGGGATTTGGGGGCATTGTCATTCTTACCTAACATGGATGAAATACACATGGATTTACCCATTAGATAACAGTCCTGTATACCAGTTCAAATATTTCCCAGCCCTTGCACCAAAAACTGTTTTAAAAGTAATAATGAAATAAATTGTTCTTAAAATTTATTTTACAAGTATTGACAAAATGTCCCTATATTTTAAGTGCAGCAGTGCTTTTCACAAAGTTTGAAATGTTCTAAAGCAAAATTTCCTGATTTTGTCTGGCCTTAAACACTAAAATATGTTTTCTTCAAGTTATCATCTGAATTATTGTCCATACTAGTTTCCAAAGATTGATCCATTTCTGCCCTACAAGAAGGTAACAAAGAATCAAGTTACATCTGGTTTGATTTCCCTGTAATGAAACAGCCAATTGCCCCATGTCAGAAAAGATCTACTGTAGGTATTCTTCTGGGATTTACCAGGCTTTTGCCAGTCAATAAAGAAATAAGATCTAACATTTCATTTATAAAACATGAATTCCTCTGGGTTAGAAGCATCAAGAATGATAATAGGTTTTTACTCTTACATACAGAATATTTTAGCAAGATTTTTTTGCTATCTACCATTAAGATAACAAAATTTACCATTCTTTGTGATTTTAGGACTGGTATACTCGTTTTACTATGCAACAAGATAGTTTTCTGCAGTTCTTACACTGCTGAACTGAATTAATGAGGAAAGAGTTAAATAAAATTACTGTAACAAGCCTCACAAGTGAGATGAAGGAGGTCCCAGTTTGCAGTAGAGGGGTTTTCAATGTACAAATCACCATATTGTAGTGAATTCCTCAAGGCACAATTTTTATTCTTCATTTATTTATCTTCCATGAATACTTCTGTATTTGATTTGACTCAGTTTTTCCCTTGTTTTTTTTGCCTTAGTTGTATCAGGATTTTTAAAATTTGTCTGCACCATTCCTCATCCAGGTGATGCTTCTGATCATTCAGCATTTGGATGTAGAAAATAAGAATAAATTAATTCCTCAGCTTGGAAGATATTACAGCCACTTTCCCAGAAATAATACTTTTGTCTCCAGACAAGTCTTCTTATCTAGAATTCTTACCAGAAATGTTAAAATGGTATTAGTCCTAGAAGCAGCACATGCTTTCAACTGAGCTATTAAATGGTTCAGTTTGTCCACTCCCTCCACACCAGCTGCTCAACCTAGTATTTTGCTGGGCCCTTTTATTCCCTGGTTCCCTCCAGACTTTTAAGTCTCACTTATCTTAGCACCCTGAGTCACCCCATGCCAACAAAATATCTCCCAGATATCCCTGTCTTCTTCCACTTCAATGCTTGTTACCTTCTTTGCTATTGCAGTACTCCAGAGAGACTATTCCCCTCCTTTCTGCAGTTTCCTCTAATCTGCAAACTGGGCTGGGAGGAACATGGGCTCTTCTGCCAGATGAACTGAGTTATGTAAATACTGATTGCCTGGGAGACCCATCTGGCCTGTTCCCCTGCCCCCTGCCTCTCTCTTGGCCCCTAACTGCCAGGTGGACCAAAAAACTGTTCTGCCCCTTGACAGGCCAGGAAAAAAAAAAAATAAAAAAAAGGTAGTGCTGTGAGACAGTCATGGTCCATTTGCAGAAATGTATTGCTGTGCATGCCAAAGCCCTGGTCCCCCCCACTCATCCTGGCATGTTTTTCTTCCTCTGAGAGAGCAATGAATCCCCTTTCTGTGTTCATGGGGTCCAAGAAGCAGAAAGGTGCTGGCATGTCTTGGTCATAAGACAGCCATGGGTACTTGCTTCTGAATTTCCTTGCTTTAACACAGTCTGTGTCACTCACTGGCTGTATATTAAGGCCTTGGCTCTAGCTGAGAGGAATTCAGGTAGGTTAATTAATTAAACATTTTCATACTGGGGGTTACAAGACCTTTCAGGTCCACAGGGAACATACAAATGATGCCATCCTCTGGGATAATATATCATGCTTCTTTGCCTCTGTGACTGCTTTTATATAGCCCCAGAGTGGATTTTTAATATTTCTGGAACTTGTTGCTGATCAAATAATGTCCATGAAGTACTTTAACAATTTCTATCTCAGTCTTTGAAAAACATCTTGTAGTTTTTACATAGCTTCATCTCTGACCTACCTTCCATATCTTTACCCATGGCACGAACAGCCATCACCATCCAAGTAATGTCAGTTGAGAATAAACCTCCTAGCAGTTAGAAAGAAAATCCCTTCTTACTGCTCTTCTGTATGCAATATCCTTTCTTTGATCCCATTTTTTTTTAAATAACAACAGATGATGTCTAAATAGGAAAAGCAAATATATCTACATCTAAATGATATTCAAGACTGCAGCACCCTTATTAGCTGTTTTCAAGAAGTTTTGAAGCGGCAAGTTTTAAAAATTACCAAGAACAATGCACCAGAAATTCATGTCAGTGATGAGCTCTGAACTAGTACACTGGCATTGCAAATCTCCTCACTTCATGTGCTTCTTCTTGCTCAATGTGACATCACACTCACTGAGAAATAAACTCTTCTTCTTCTTTCAAATTCTGACACAATCACAGTGCTGGGGTTGGAAGGTGAAGCTTTTGAGGAGCGCAGTAATTTACCATTGTGCCACTTCTGCACTCTAAATTAAGGGTTGCAGTGACAGTAACTACTGAGAAAATTAGGATGCTAGCATGGCAAGTCTTTTTTCTACTCTGGCAGAGTATTAAAATTTCTCACTACAAGTATTCAGCATTAATAGATAAGTTCTTACCATCAAAGTGTAGGTAGAATGTGAAGGAGCCTGATAGAACATGAATTAATCTTTATACAGCAATAATAGAGGTAGTGCTACATTATGAGTTTGGGTGGAAATTCTCAGGTTTCTTTTCTTTCAGGTTCAAATTTATATACTACAGATTCACCAATGATGCGTGTTATATATTATAGTTTCTTGAGTCACATATTATCAGGGTAATGGGACTCTTTGGCTTTCATTTTGACCAAATTCAGCCTTTTTTCTCCCAAAGGAACTTTCTTCTTTACATACTATATGAAAGAAAAGATTCTGTGAAGAACTGAGGTGTTGCAGTTGCATGTCTGTCATATGTCTGTCGGTCATCTTTGTAATGCTGCTTCGAGTGGGGTGCCTTCTCTGAAGGGGAAGAACATCTCCCTGAGCAGGCCCAAGCATTGATTTTTCCAGCAAGCCAAAATGAGGCAATGTGAGACAGATATTTCATAAGTGTAAAGTAAAGTTTAATTTCATCCATTTTTCCTTTAATGAATCATTATAGTTCTGTTACTGAAATATATTACATTAGCATAAAAATTCACTTTTAAATGAGACAATCAGTATTAGCAATCATATCTATTCTCTATAATAGTTTATTTACATGGTGCAGACAACTCAGACAAAACCAGTTGTGAATAAATATTATTTTGTTACATTGGTAAATGTATCTTTTTGTATTTCCAAATAATTTAGGCTATCTTTGATCTTAGTATCCTTGAATGAAAGCAGACAAGTTGTTTCCTTGTTTTTGAATCACTGAACTGAAACAGAATTCCTGGGCTGGCTGAATATTTGTGTGTGGCTCCTCCTAGACATCTAGGCCTCCCAACTTCGTAGACAAATACGTGAAAATTTTGTTATGTGTGTTCATACATTTCCTCCTTTTAAAAAGATGGACATTATTTTTGGCACCACCAGGAGGGGAAGAAGGTCTCTCTCATAAGTAGATGTTTTCAAACATATATTGAACTCATGCCATCCATAGCTACGCTCCCAACACTTCTTAAATCTTTCATTTCTGGCCTTCTGTAGCTCAGAAGTAGACTGTGAACCTATGTAGACAGTCAAACATGTAAAATCTAGCCTTTGAAACCTGAGCAGCTTTCTCTTGGCTTCTTTCTCTTTTTTTTCACTCATTAAGATAAACACCTACTTCCAGAGAAACCAGTTTTAGCTGTAGGAAAGGAAGGATGGAAACCACTCCAGTAAGAAACTGAAGTGAGGTCTTACAGTGACTATCTGTGATAGTTTGAACAATAGTTCTCATAGGAATTGTGCAAATGGAGTTTTTCAACTCCACATCCTTTCCCGTGGCTCACAACTATGAAAAAACATTTTAGTTTTAAAGATTTCATGACAAATCAAACAGGATTTCCTTTTACTACAAGTAAAAGCTGCATTTTATTCACCAGGTCCTATTTTTGAGCACTTTCTTTTCTGAAAGATCAATAGCAATACATGGCCTGTCCTCATTGTTTACACACTGGTTTGACTTGTTTTTTCATTACTAGAATCACTACTAATCTGATTTCACTAGTTTCAGAAATGTTGACATATTCCCAAAGGTATCAATAGCAAGAGAAATATAAACTCTGTAATTAGAGTTCAGTTTTGCTTTTTCTGTTCTATCTTTTCCTCCTGGTCCTTGTTTAGCATCCTTATTAAAGCTGAACAGGTCACATTACTTAAATGCACACAAGACACATGTCAGAACAGTAAAGTGTTGTATGGACATCGCAGTTTGCACCATAGTTTGTACTGCAGCCTCAGTTTGTACCTCTGCTGTAACAATTACTTATTTTATGTTTTGCCATAACAGTGTTATACTGCTCCTATACACACTATAATTGTAAGACATACTGTGCTTCTGCATTCATTTAAAGAGCGACTACTTGATAAGTACAAAGTAATTAAGCAATAAGACATGACAGGCAGTGCATTTCTGGGGAGTTATTGCACTTCTCAGATGTCTTGAAAGATATGAGGCTAAAGGTTGAGTGACTTCAGCCACCTGAGAAGTGGAATAATCCCCCAGAAATGCATTGCTTACCACAGTTTATTGCCATTATGAAATGGAAATTATGAAACCAAAATAGGATGAAAAGATTAGATCTGTGCATTTATGGAGGATTACTTATACAGGTATGACATCATTGTCAGTTCTATATGTGTCCTGAGAGTTCTTAAAGACACTTTAGAATCAGCACGTGAGAAACACAACTCATCCAAAACTGCTGCTTCAGCACTCCTCATTACCAACTTTACTTAGACCAGCCCCCCAACATTTCCCTACAAAATTGTATTTGTATTCTCAGTACAGACTTTGTCTCTGATACTAATCACACAATCTCAGGGGGTGTGGTTATTCCGAAATAATCATACCCCCTGGAGGATTAGAGGCATTTGGTTGCTTCCTTGCCTTGTAACACCCCAAGGTCATTATCTCATGATAATCACATCTTCTGGAGTTGCCTTATTGCTTAAGTGTAACACTAAATTTTAATTACAATGAAATAAAGCTCTTCTGGTAGTTTATACAATATCCTGTGTGCTCAAAGCCAGATGGAAATAATGCCTAGCTCTTACTGTAATAGCATGTGATAGGCTTGTGCTCCAGCACAATAAATGGTTACGTTTTTGTTGTTTTTTTGATGAGAAAATAATTTTAAACTAAATTTGAAACACACCACTATTAAATTTAATTCGGAATATTTTTGTTCTGATTTGTTGTAAATAAATTTGAAAGTTAAAAAAAAAAAAAAAAAGTGAAGGCACACTGGTAACATTCCAGATTACCACTAGCACTGATTACTGAGTTTCACATGAGTTTTCTAAAGGTAGGGAGAATAACATTTGGTTCCTTAGACATTTCAATCAGTCTTCAGTAAAATATGACTTTTGCATTGAAATTTGAGATACTAAATTTCAAATATGATTTAAGATTTCTGATTCTTTCAAAAGACTCCAAAAATAAAAAAGAATAAAATTCATACAGCATTCAGACAAGGAATGCATCTCTCATACCTTAAGTCTTCAACTCTGAAGTTGGAAATGGCATTACATTATTAGAGATTTTCTGAGAAAGGTGAAGCAATTTAAATTTTCAAGGTTCTTCTCTTGTCAGTCAGAGTTAACCATTATATGATGGTTTTGCTTAAGAACTTATATGAGTCCAAACTTGTTATGCATTTTCAATTGTTTACATATCAATATCTTAAAATATTTTTAAACCACTCTCTGCTTTAAATAGAGAAGTTATGGTGTCTTGTATTTACCAGTTCCCTGGTAAGGATACTTAAGGGTATAAAAATTACAATTTTTCAAATTAAATAGATGCAAACATATAAGATACATTAAATCCACTAATTTAAACAACAGAACAAGAAAACAGACAAAGTAAAAAATATAGGATCTGTTGGACTACATGGTACTATCTGAATGCATTATGTTTATATTTGGTTCTACACTGTTTTGATCCCACTTAAAACTGCACTTGCATCTCGAGGCATTTAGAGATAGATATTCCCTGTTCGTTCTTTGTAACTCTTTTGATATAACACAGCGTTTTTTCCAAACACTTTAAATATATTGTTTTCATTCTCTTACTCTTTTTTAGATATCTACAACAAAGATAATAACATGAAAATGATCAAAAATGAAAATGATCAAAATGTATGATCCTAGTTTTGTCAGATTTTATTTTGTTGTATTTTACCTTTCTGCTCAACAATTTGTGAATTAAATGTTAATATTGAATTTACGTCTTCAAGGGGCATGTCCTGACATTTGTATTGTTGTTAACATACACTTTATTTCCTTATTAACTCAGCATGAAAACAAAAATATTCTGCCCTAGTATGATCACAGATAGGGTGTGCTGTTATATGTTTGTAGGAGAGAGAGTTTTGGGTAGATCACTCGGCCTCAATGAGTCTCCCTATTGCCAACGCCTTTTCTCACACCCACTGATGCCTTCCTGGAAACCAGTGACCATTTCCCAGCTGACTCATTAGGAATGGATGTCATGAAGATCCTAAGCTTCTACATGCTGCATGAAAAAGAGTGTGCCTCAAACAAAGGGAGTTCTTAGTGTTCCTCATCAGTTTATCAGGAAAACTTTTCTATTGAGGAAAAAAATGGACACCTCATAAGACTGGTATGTGATAGAAATCAAATTTCATTAGATTTAATTCTAGTTCATCTATTTTTTAGATTTTTTTAAATGTTTTCTGTGAAGAGAGACAAATTCTCTCTTTATATGCCTTTTGAAATCAATAAATCACTTGAAGAATTAGTTCTAACCTGCAATGTCAGAGATCTGCTAGCTTCACTAGGATTATGGTGTGTGACAAATGGTAAAATTTGACCAATCCTTCTGATACAAAACTAAATTGGTTCTGTAGTATGGGACGACAAAACATAATCAGGTTTCTGCTGTCCTGAAGTTTGCTGTCACTGACAAGCATTATTTTTTAGAACTGATGCCGAATTCCCTAACAGAGAAAGAAAGGTTTTATTTTTGTCACTTTGTAGAGGAATAATAATAATAATAATAATAATAATAATAATAATAATAATAATAGTAGTAGTAGTACAGTGTTAGGAAACCAAATTATTAACTGTTGCACAAAGTAACCATACTGTGAATATTTCACCCTTACCAAAGCCTCTTATCTTGTTCTGCTTTTACACATAGGTCATATTATGCACTGCTTTGTGCTAGTTTGACAAGAACTAATGTGGATACTTAAATATTTTAAAGGCTGCACATTTCAGA
Source organism: Cyanoderma ruficeps (assembly GCA_008694505.1). Classification (NCBI taxonomy): domain Eukaryota; kingdom Metazoa; phylum Chordata; class Aves; order Passeriformes; family Timaliidae; genus Cyanoderma; species Cyanoderma ruficeps. The sequence goes on along the minus strand of VZDJ01007754.1, from coordinate 1,191,591 downwards.
ATGATAAAATACTCAGCTGATCTTCCTTTCCTGTTGAATTTGTGGCTAATGATAAAATAATTCGATTTTTTTTTTTTTTTGGTCTATAAGAGATTTTTAACAACAAACACTAAAAGTACTTTTGAGGAAAAATCTTCATATAGGGCCGTGCAATGACACTTTTTAACTACAGTTGTTTTTTATTCAGCCATAAAATCTATCTTTCATATAGAAACCCACTTACATGTCTTACTTCAGTGAAGGTTATTTGTAGACTGAAGGTCTTTTCTTGTCAAGATATGATGAATACCATGTGTGAAGACAGAAGAGCATCAGGACCTGTATTAGCCGGAAAACCCACTGATCTGTGAATAACCTAAAAAAGAAAACCTGAAGATTAGCAACGTCGCTTTTAAGAATGATCCATCAAATTCAACAAGCAGATTCACAGAGATGAATCATCTAGTTCCTTTTATTCCAACAATACAGTAAAGGTTATTTCCCTTCCTTACAAATAGAAGTTCTGAAATACAAGAAATAGAGACTTGTGAGTCCTTTTTCAGTCATAAGGCATGTAATCCACATTTTTTCCTTCAGAATGGTTTTTAAACTTTTTTTTTAATTTGCCAATTGAAGTAGGTGTGGCTTAGCCCATCTAGTACACAGCTAAATTTTGTGATTATGGCCCATTTTTAAATGAGGTTGTAGTTTCTGCAAAGATTAGGTCCACTGTCAAAACCATTTTAAAAAACAGGAGAGATTTAATGCAATTTTTAGGAATTTTTGTTAGTTTATCACAGCATATTGAACTATTGCTTCCTCCTAGCTTGAAAATCCAGTGGGATCACCATGTTAACCTTCTGTGACGTCTAAAAAAACTTGGAATTCTCCTCAGCCCTCTCGTCTCATCTCGTCTCGTCTCGTCCTGTCCCGTCCCCTCCCCTCCCTTCCCCTCCTCTCCCTGACTTTTGCCCAAGAACCAGTATCATCCAATAAAGGAGAATGGACCATTCAAACCATTGGTGGATTATTAACTACCATTTTCATGGAACTTTACTTAGAAATTCTTACTTGTAGGTAGAACTTTCATGTCAAGATTTCTGGTTTCTAGCCATTGATTTTTTGAATATCAGACTGCAAAGTCAGTGATAAATAACCCTTTCTTTACAAATACTTTATTTTATTTCGTGATCTTCGCTAAGCATAACCATTGTTTGGCATAAGAAATGGTTTTAAAAAAGGAACAATGTTATATGATTCAATGTTATGTGATTCAAACTGCTTTTTCTGTTGACTTTGAATTCTCCTTTTTAACATTTGCTTGACATTTGCAAAGAAGGTTACTTTCCAGCACCTAAACAACTCAGAAAGAGCTGGTATTCTCATAAGAATTTTGCATCTTGCTCCTATTTCTGGGACATCAGGGCCAAGAACTACCTTCAATACCAAAATATTTTAAAAAGAGAATTTAGATGTGAGATTATCTTTATAACTTTAGTGAATTTGCAAAGTGACTGGACTATCTCCAAGCCACAGTTCTCACATTCTAAAAAACAGGATAGCTAGTATATCATTATGGACAAATGGAGAGCAAATTAAATAGAGTGTTTGAAAGAAATTACAATAAACCATAATTTTTATTTCTTTAATGGTGGAGAAGTGAACACTCAGTGAAAAGGTTGTGAGAAGCAGTTACTTTTTACAAGGGTTATGAGGAGAAAGCAAAATTTTATCAGTTAACTCTCATCAGCTAATATGAAGATGTAATAAGTAAATTTAAATATGGATATATTGCAGATTTCTGTACATCCAAAAGGGTCCTCTGCTTGTGCTTGTTGCAGATGCCCTCCACTATGCAGAGAAACATTCTGTCCCTCTTAGTGCCAAAGAACCAGTGCCTTGGGTATCTGTGTAGTAGGGAAGGAGAGACCAACGTGACACACGGCTCCTCTACCAGCCTGGGGGATGCTGAGCTCAGGGATAGCCCTCTGCATTTCTGACAGGGATCCTGAATTCCTTACTTTCTGGGTTTGCCAGCAGAAGTGAAAGAGGTTGTTTTTTTCTGTTAATACCCCACCCTTCAGCTCACAGCCAGAGTTTGACCAGTCATGCATTAGCATGCATTTTCTCCCTAAAATAATCTTCGTACTGAAATCCTTTGACAAACAACTTTTATGTACTTCCTCCTTTCCTTTCATCTATGTAACTCTAAATTTTACTGGACACGATAAACTTTTCAACTATGAACAAGGGAATTGCAACATTTTTTAGGAGCCATCAGGTGACAAAATTCCATTTCTCTCCCCTTTAAATAGATAGTAATTATTTATACTGTGATAAAAAGCCTTTTTTGCAATGTTATTTATATAGTAATTTTCATTATGCAAATGAAATAATAAAATAGCAGCAATGTAACATAGCTAATGATTTATAGTTACAGGAATGAGAACCTTATGGCTTGAACCATCTCAGAATATCTGGAATAACCTTGAGGGCATTTGAACACTTAAGTATTATCCATATAGAGGTCTTAAAACTAATAAAGGATAAACACAAAGTGAATCTAGAGTATTTATAATAAATTCACTATTTAGAGGGGCTCTGGGATGTGTATTTAGAATTTCAGGTTTTGTGAGGGCTGGGCATATCTAAATATTTGCGTTCTTGACACCTGAAATTAATAATGAGACTCAGCATGGAAGTATATCCAAAAGAACTGCAGAAGAGAGAAATTCCACTGATAACAGAAAGCTTAAACAGTGAAAAGGCCTTGAAACATATGTCCCACCCAAAGGAATAGCCATAAATCACATGGGAACACAGGACTGCAGCAAAGAGAAGGGCCCTAAGTTAGCATTTGGCAGCAAAAGTCTACCTGTATTATTGATTTGAACTTGAATTTAAACAGCCACCCCTTCAATTTAATATCCCATTCTGAGGACATTAAAGCAATCTCACTGCTAAATAAAACAGAGAGTTAAAGAGACATGTTGCTAGATATAGCAAAACAATGAAACAATTTAATTAGGCGATAATGTTTCTGGCACGGGAGTATACACAGCAATAAACTTTTTGTGGTTGATTAAATGCTGAAGTGAAGCAGAGCATGAAATCTTTCTCAGAGTAAGGAGCTGCTTCTGGCTCTTCCCATTACCCATGTATCTCCACACTTCAGGAAGGCAGCAGGGCTCACTTGCAGTTCTCCTGTGGCAGCTGTGGCTGTTGGGAGTGCAGACCTTAGAGGATCCAGCTTCCATTCATTTTCTCCATCAGTGTGTGCTCCTGTAGGCAGTAAATTGGCTTCCTTCACTTTCACAATTAGGATACAAATGCAGAGTACCTCCCCATTTCTCTCAAAAGAAGAAAAGCAATTGAATATTTTTAGGAGCCAAAAGCGAGTGCTCCTCCAGCTCCTTGTTCATTTCTTTCCCCAAATGTTTTATCTTTTTCCAGATGCATTTTTGCCATTTGTGGGTACACTCCAATTGAGTAGTAAGAGCATTTTCTTTGAAAACATGGTGGAAGTAATCACATCAATTAATTCAAGAAAAATATTTAACATTGTCTGTTTTCACTTTATAAATGTAATAAAACTTCCATTTGAACTCCTGAAGATCATTTCAGAATTCTAACACTTTCCGTTACAGTACTTTGCAGATAACCTAACTTTCAAGGAATGTCCTTGGTTTGGCCATTACATAATTCAGTACTTTGGAATACTTCTGGGATGCTCTGAAGTTATATTTTTATATTTAAAAGTCTAATTGCTATGTTCCTAGGTGAGCTTTTTAAATGCAAATTTAGCACATCCACCACCTCCATTCCTCTTCTGCTCCCATGATCATCAAATCAAGCACCCCTCTGTCAGTCTAGGCTTCCTTCAGATTTGTAACCTGAACTGAAATCTTAATGGGTCTTCCAACAATTAAATCTTTGACAAAAGCTGGTATTTCTTCCCCACAGAATGGTGTGTTCAACAAAATGGCTTCCCTGGGGCCCAATCTCCATCTTTAAACAAAAACAGTTCTGGTTCTCTGGAGACATTATATTTATTGAATGTAAACGTCATAATAGCTTGACAGGTGTTGAGCCTTGTCTGAATTTTGTGATCTGAAGCTGCAGTATCCTACTGCCTGCCCCACAATTAATCTTATTGTCTTTGCAGGGTCCCAGGGTCTATCTGCCCAGATAACAAGGGGCAAAGTGACCTGTCAGTTAAGCTTAGAAAAGTGCTAAATCCTGAAAGGGCACTTAAATCCAGCACTTAAAAGGACCTCCTGTACAGAATTGCCTTTCCTACCTTTCAACACTCTCCCTAGATAAGATGATGGAGGAAGGGCAAAAGAAAATCAAAAAACAAACTTAATAACACCTTCCCTTCCAAAGACCATGATTTATAACAAGATTGTGAGAACATTCTGAAACTATTTCATGTTGAGTTACAGTATACCTTTACAAGTGGCTGCTAAACTAGGAGTTCATGACAGGACTACTTGTGTTACTCTCATACTGTTCCTTGTGCTGCCACTAAAATTTAAAATGCGGTACATACAAAATAGATCTATAAATTTATGTAGTAACTATCCCAACAAATGCAAACTCATTCTTAGTAACCATAAAATTACCTTCTGTTATCTATCACCCAGAGAATTATAGTTTCATCACTTAGAACAGCCAGCAAAACTGAATAACACTGCCTGTTTACCCACTATTTCACTGTTATATTCTGTCCAAGTGCTCTAGCTTGCAGAAAAAAAGGATAAACAACAAAAAATTAAAGCTGAATATATGGTGTGGTAAATAAGGGTTGTGTTATCAGCTCTGCACTGAATAGGATTTTTTTTTTAAGTCAGCATCTACCTCTTTAGCTTTTAGTTTGAGCCACAAATAAATCAATATAATTTTGGTATGCCTAGATATGCCAACCAGGTTACATTTATGGAACATTCCACTGTCAAATTACTTTCATTAAACATGGCAACAGAATAACGTACACAAACTGCATAGGTTTTAACAACATACAAATTGATGTAACTGTCTCGTTGACAGAGAGCTGTGAACAGTAAACTCCAGATTGTTAATAAAACTTTTCCTTAGTTTCTCTTCCCTGTTCTGAGTTGAAGATGGCTCCTCTGCCACAGTCACCAGAAGTAGTGGCTGGGTGCTGGCATGCATGAGGGCACAACTCCTTGCCATCACAGGTGAATGCCAAACCCACATGTGCAGAAGAGCCTCTTTCCATACCCTGGAATAGTATTTTTAGCCATGACGCATCTGAAGCAATGATCAATGTAGAGACAAACACCGCTGCATATTTTGTTTCACCCATCACAGCTATAGAGATATATGCACTGAAAACTCAGAGGAAGCTGTAACTAAAAGTTACAGATTAAAGTTCTTTGGGAATTTGGAGTATGTTTCAAGTAATTGCTGCCTGATCATATATTATAGCATATTCAACATAAAAGGCTGAATTCATCAGCTGAGTTGTTTTTCACTAATTATTTGCTCAGTCTGATTAGCACCACTAATGTTGTATGTGAAGCTAGGATCTGAATCCACACAAAGATGCACTGCTTTTGAGTAGCCCTTCAATGGTACTTTTTAAGTCCTCCCTTCAAATAATTTTGCATTAAGAAAAAAATTAAAATGTACTGTCTTTTTGTTCTCACAGTATGGTTTCCCAACATACATATTAGCTAGATTCTATTCCCCAGTATAAAATCTGGATAGCATCTGTTGTGATCTTGTTCTTCTCAAAAATGTGATACAGCAACATTTCAAGCTGTATTTCACTATTTATCTAGAGCTTATTCATTCAAAGTGTGATAAGAAACTTTTCTCTTTTCAAAATGTGTAAATAAAGCTTGACATCAGTCAGAAATCTAGGTCTTTTAACATTAACATTTGAAAATTGTGAATTGTCTGCTACAGAACTTTGATGATAATGGTCTTATAAAGGAATAAACAGGAAGGTCAAGCTGCCAGTGCCTCGTATACAAAGAAGAACTAGAACATGCTGTCTGAATAAAGCTAAAAGTAATGTTAACTGATCTGCTACAAAGCACCAGGAATAATTTAGCATTTTAACCAAGCAATTGAAAGAGCAGATGAATACTTTTGCTTTACAATAGAGGGCTTAGACATTTGGGCAGTGAACTTCCATAAACCATGCTTCTTTTTGTTTTAATATTCATGTTTATTATCCAAATAGCCTTTTTTTTAATATATAAATTAGAAAAGCTCATTAAAAAGCTTGAGTAAAGCTCAAAGGATGGAAAAATTATCTTTGACATTAAGATAAAATGCACATTACCAACCCTAGTATGATTGTTTGCTCTAATGTGGAAGCCTTGGATTTGCTGCATAGCATCTGATTTGTCCTTTCAAAACTCTGCATATCTCTGCCTTATTATGGTCACTTCCTCTTCATTTTGACTGACTTGGTCAACCCAAGCCTCCCTGCCCATTTTCTTTTTTTATCTTTCCAGTATCCTTGCCTCAGTGCCTTTCCTCATACATCCTGTTAGAGGAGATGAGAGCCTTTCTTCCTTCATTTTGAGTCATCCAGATGTCTTTAGTGTTTTAGAAACGTTAAAATTAATTTTTTAAAAAGTGCAAAACGAAAGGGAGAAAAAAAATTGAAAAGCAACCTGGTGTTTTCAGTAAGTTCTCGTCAGCTGACACACCTCTGCATCCCTCTGGTTTACACAAAGCTTTTGTTTCTTTACCCAACCACGTTGCAAATACGTGACTCCGTGGTGGTCAGTTCAACATGAAAGTTGTGTGGGACAAGGACCAGACTTTTGCATAAATGGTGAGTGCAATGCCGCCAATAAAAATGGAGCACTAACATATAATTATTCTAAACTTTAATTGATATAGTGCCAATGCAGCATTTTATACAGTGTTTTATTAAAAATGACATTCTGAGACACCTTCAGTATTAAATACAGCTACAAAATCAAATAGACTGTAAAAACCATAAAGCAAATTAGAACCAAGATCAGGAACATTTTGTTTTCTGTGTCAATTCCAGTAGTGCCTGATCACTCAGAAGTAGATTGAGAACTCCCCTGAATACAAAGACTGCACTTGGGAGCATAGAAATGGCCACTTTATACAGCAACTATGGTTTCTGCTCTTAAATTTAATTTACTTTTTTTTCTTTTTTTTTTTTTTAATCAATCCAGCCTAACTGTGTACCACTTCCTGTTCTATTTCTTCCAAATAAGCTCTGGAAATGAAAAGACAAAATGAAAAGAACAGCAATTTTCTCTCCTTTTTTTGCCTGTATTCTGACACTGCTCTGCATTAGTGTAAGCAGCCAACATGCTTCCTCAGGTGGAGGTGAATTGTCCTTTTCTGAAGGGGTATTTCAGCAACCAGCAAGAGTGAAATATTCTTTTCAACAGACCTCTCTGCAGCTTTATTTACAGATTATTCTCACTCTGCAGATGGATGGCAGCTTTTCAGAGCTAATCAATTTGCCGAGAGTCTTTAGCAAGGTCAGAGTTGTAATAATAGCGCAATTGAAACAGTTTAAATCCTTTTTCTACCCCCAAAATGTTGATGTTTATGGGAAGACAAGCAAAGAAAGCATTATTGATGTCTAAAATATATCAGATTCATACCATAGTTAACTGATTCCACTGAGATGACAGCATTGAAAGAATTTCAGTGACAACAAAACAGATAATCAGATGACCCTTTTTAATTATAACTTATATCCCAGAAATTTATCAAAACCCTATAATTTATTGTACCTCTAGTTATCTAGAGTTGTTGAAAATTTCGAAAGTTAGAAAGGTACTTAAGAAAATGAAATACTGATTCACATGGTCCAGAGACAGTCTTCATAATTGTAAGAATTCAGACGGAAAGGTCAAGGTCTTTTCCAATATTTTCTCCTAAGTTTTTCTTCTGTAACTAATCACATTAACTTTGTTTTTTTGACTGCTTGTATTTTCTCCCCTCTCCAAGTGTGACTGTACCCTGAAATTAATAACAGTAACTAAACACTGGAGAGAATTAACACTTTAAGTAGCAGCTATGGAAGTGTGTGTTGGTGTTGAGTTTAGGTGGGGCTGTTTGCTCTCCCTTGTTATGAGTTTGAACACTTCATTTGATGATGTAATCTTTCAAACTAAGGTTAAGCTTATTCAAAAAGGGTACTCAGATTTCACCAGGAAATATAAGGACTAAGCCTGTTGCATTATCTTTCAGCTACTTAAATTTAAACAAGGAGTAATTACTCACTCTAAAAAGAAGACTAAATGAAGACCTCAAGACATTCACTACATTTGGGAAAGCAGAATAGCTTTCTAAATGTCTTTGTGTCTGCATATTTAGGTGTATTTTCATGTCAGTGTTTGGCAGTTCATTTGAACAATGAGTTGGACCTCCATTTCAAGCTAATCCATATAAATATTTTTAGTATTTTTGAGATATTTTCCATTTTTTAATCATTATTTTCTGAAACATCTTTTACAAAACTCTCTTAGAGATAGGATGAACATCACTGCCCAGCATTACAGCTGTGTCTGTATTAATAAAAAATATTTACGTGGCACTACCCATATCTATACAGCCAAACTTTTTTCACCTCTCAGAGTGGACCGGCCACCTCTAAAGGTGACTGGTCACCTCCTTGGTGCACAATAATCTCAGAGCTACGCACAGGGACACTATGAAACAGCACAATTTGCCCCGTTCTGAAACTGTGATGTGCACTTCCCCAACAAGCCAATGAAATACATTATCTTGTGCCTGTGCCCAGGCCTGCACCCTGGCTTTTTTCAGTTTGCTGCTACACAAAAAAATTCAAACATGAAAATTACTCTGTGCTTTGTTTATAGATTGCAACACGTTAGATGCCATAAGGACTGTTTTGTGCAAAATAGGACAGAGTTCATTTGTATTGCACTGCATTCAAAATTAGTATAGATGTTTACATCATCAGGTACTCTGAGGCCACATTAGAGACCTGGAATACATCCTAAGTATAGAAGTAATGCAGAAACTTTAGCTTAGACTGTTATCAGGATGGAGCTGAAAGGTAAATTTTGTTAGGATTAAGGCACGTGAAAAAAACTTAGGATGCACAAGTGCACATTCTATTCTTTCTCTTTACTCATCTTTCTCAATCTACCTTAACATGCTTTTCTGTCTCAGCCACCAGTTGTGTTTTGGCTCCTCAGAGCTTTTTAAGAGAATGACTGATATTACGCCTACTTCTGCATTGCAGCTGTACCAGTTGGGCCCATCTTGGCTTTGACCTTAATAAATTAAAATAAGATTTAAACCAACATGAGCATCCAGATGAATGAATAACACTCAACAGTGTCATTGAATATGGATGGAAAAAATCAGCACCCTTTTCCCACTTCCTTTGTTTCCCAGCTGAGAAGAAAAACTAAATTAAAGCTCTGCTTTATGGTGCATGCAAATCTCTGGATAAATACAGACTGCTAAATTGGATGTCATGTGTGTCAATAGTGCAACATATCACAGACACAGGTAATCTCCTTAAGGAGAAGACATGGTATTTAATGTGTCTGATGGATGCCCTTTTATACTACAACAATATTGAGGACTCCATGGCAAACTTCTGACAGCATAAACAAATTTCAGGCATGCATGATAATGATGAAAAATCTTAAAGCATTCATACACTTTACAGTGGAGTGTCAAAGGTCTTTTGTAAGTCAGTGTATCTCAGTAAAGCAGAAAAGTTTTCACCAGGAACTGCATCAAATAACCTGTCAATTACGTTATTTGATTTTGGTGGCTCAGCTTGTCCTTAAGGTTGTTTTTCTAGAACTATGTCAATACCCTTAAAGTCACTACAGCACCACATGCCAGTAGCTGCTGTTTTGGCACAATTTCTGATACATTGATGCTTATCAATCTAATCATGTAAGGCTCATCTTCCAAAGGAAAACAACTGAAAGATCATAGCATCATATTTCACAGTGGAGTGGCTGTCATCACAATATATCATGCATGTATTCAAAGGTCATACTGTAAATCTGTTTCATTAGGACCAAACACAGGAGAAGGAGAAGGCAGCACACGAGGGAATTGCTGATGTTACAGAGATGATAAAGTCACTGCCTACATGTAACACCCACAGACATTGCTGCCTTTTGCTGTGTATTTGTACTGTGAAAAAGAGTTGTCTTACACACTTTTTCATCTTCATAGATTTTCTTCTCTGTGATAGAAATTCTACATTTTAATATTTGTTACTCAAAACAAAAAATTCCTAGAATTCAGAAGTAGTACAATAATAGCAGTTTGGGGGTTTTAATCCAGATCTACTTTAGTTTGGTTTTTTTTCCAATAGAGCTTATCTCTTTTTCTTAAATCTATATTAGCTCTGGCCAGTAGCATGCAAATGGTAGGTTAGCTATGTTTTTCTCTTTAAAGAAATTTGCTCAAAATGATAGAAAAATTATTTAACCATTAATTTTTCTGACTTTTCCCTCTCTATGGATGAATGTGTAACTACAAGACATATTTCCATATTTCCATTTTCTCTGTTTTGCAGGGCATATATCCACTAGCCATGCCTAAAAGCATCTTAATAAGTGATCTTAATATTCTTCATCCTTCTGGTCTCCTCTGCTTGCTTGAGTCAAATATGCAATTTTCAGAAACATTAACAAACATTTGAAAAAACTGACCTCTTCCTGCACTGAAGTGAGGTGTAAAACCCTGGACTGAAGTGAGCTACGTGGGCTCAGCATTACTGGAAGTTTAAGAGGCAGTTTTACAGAGTCCAGACCAGCCATTATCAGAGATCACCATCGTGCCATTTCTCCCATTGTGTTCTAAGCAGCCCATGTGACCACCAGGACACGGGCAGACTGTGATTCACACGGTGTTTTTTAGTAAGGCATTTGAATCATAACCACTGATTTATTCACATATCCATAATCTTTTATTCCCACTGGTCAAACTTAAAAAAGGTTGAGAGACCTCTGACTTACGTATTTCGGTAATGGCTGTTAAAATCAATTCTAGCATTAAAGTCTCTAAGAATGAACAATGCATTGAGTGGAAAATTGATTAAATGGTCAAAGAACAGTCCTTTGTGGCCTCGTTTGCTTTTTCAATTAGTACAGATGTCACAGCTGGTCTGGGTGGGTCTCAAACGTTCACAAAAAATGTCCTTGAAGCTTTGTCTTTCTGTGAATCTTTTCTTCTTAGAAAGATGATTTTGCATTGAAGCTAGCACTTCTGTAAATTTTTGTGCTCCATTTCAACAACAAACCAAACAGTCATGAAAATGAATTGTGCATTTGACTGATAGGACACTAACAGGGAAAAAAAAAAATCCTTCTAGGTGAACTAGGGTCTTTTAAGGAATTTGATTTCAACGTTCTGGTGGATTCCACTTGAATTTGTTTCCCTCCTTTAGGAATTATGGGGGTCAGTTCATGCACATGTTTGGCAGATGGGAGCTGACAGGGAGATGACTCATAACTGCAACTACCTCAGATTGCTTTTGACCAGAATTCCTGTGTCTGCAGGTGAAGAACTGATGGGAACATGTATGAATTCATTTAGGGGAACTCCCGTAAGTCATGTGATGATGGCACTTAACTGGGATTTAGAGGATTGGAGTGCAAATCCAATCCCAGTTCTGCTACAGACTTACTGTTTGATGTTGAGAAAGTCATTCTGGGAATGATTTCTCATGAGCTTTTAGCATTGGTCTAATTCTGCTGTCATTGACTTCTACATAAAAATAGTTCGCACCATGTGCCATGACATGGACTATCACGTCAGTATTTGTAACCTACTGGTGTGTTGTCTCTTAGAAATTATAAGTAATAAATCCCTAATTTCATCACTTTAAATAAAAATGTTAAGAATTAAATTATTTTCAGTGTCCAACCATGTAGGAGAAATGGATAGGAGGTAGGTGATAACCTTAACTGCACTGTTTCTCTCTTCTACCTGCTGACTGCCATGCAACATTCATAAACGCAAACACTGAGATTATTTCTTTATTTTAGCTATGCAAACAATTTAGTTATAAGAGGCAATAGGTTTTTAGTGCCTTAATGTTTTATTAATTTAATTTTCCACAGTCAAATTCTTTTTTTCATTTTGCCTTATGGCCTAAATTTCCCTTGATATTTGTAATTATATTTATTTGTGATTATACTGCAACATACTGTAATTCTCGACCACCTGACAATGAACAAGAATTTTTATCTAGTGTCTTATTAAAAATAAAAAATAAAGACTCACATGGAGATCCCTTAATTTATTTTTTGCAAATTCAGAAATCAATTGCCTGATTAAACTTAATACATTTAAAACTATACATTTCATCACATGAAAAATACATGAGCAAAAGGCAGGTCCCTTGTTGAGTGGCTTTAACTACCACCTAAGTTGCTGCAAGTTGTTTCAACCTATGCATAGACTGAATTTCTCCCCTGATATTTGGAATAATGGAGAACCATATAATGGATTAAATGGCTGGCCTTTCAAAGTGAGTGATCTGCTTACAAATGAAGCCACTGTCAAATACTTCAGGTTATCTCCCAAAACAACCAGATAATTTTGCAGTTTAGACATAATGAAATAACTACTTTGCAATTTGGGTAGCCATAATTGGGTGTCCTAAATGATCAGGCTTGTTTGGCATTATTTTGCATTGCGCAATATAATTGTTTGTCCAAATGCTTGCACTGACCTCTAGAAAAGTGTGGATTAGCACTGTACTTCAATAATAGCAGTTTTTTGGTCTGCCTACATTATCTCCTCTTCTTCCTTCAGTCACCAAATATCAGGATAAAATAGTTTTTTTTCTGCAGAGGTAGCAATAAGAGGCAAAATTGTGGATAAATCTTCATATCCTTGCCTGTGGATAAAACAGACTGTGTTCTGAAGGGATCTAATTTGTATGAAGGCCTGCGACTATGTTTGACCAGAGCTTTTTGTCTGGGTGATTGCTGTCATGTCTTCGCATTTTAGGAAGAAACTGTGGAATATAACTTCTCCTTTTCTGTGTCACAAACTTTTAATTTCACAAACTTTTAATTTCAATATATTTTGGATAAATATATCCAGAATTTCACATTTACTTGCAATGAAGCCTAACCTGGCTATTTAAAATACAGTGTCTTCTAGGAGACAAACCCATGAACATTCAAACCTATCCATAATTGAGAAAGGAATATTACAAAGTTTCTGTTGGAAGGATTAACAGAATGTCATTACTGCATGCTCAAAATATGATTTCAATTTTCTGCAATTATCAAGAAATATTATTGATTTTACTGAAGGTGATGTACTGAAGGCACGCCTTACAAACATTTTTTACAGGGAAGGCCAAGTATACACTCTCCTCTGTCTCAGTTCCTACCATAGGTTTTCCAGAATGTAACCATACACTCTGTCCATCTTGAGATAGAGCTGAACTGGTGACATAAAGAAAAATTTGTTCCTTACTGGTATTCACAGTGATTCCTGTTGTCAGTGATTTTCAGAGCACTACATGTAGATTTTTTAGACTACTATAATGAGTTGGAGGTTATGCAAGTGGGTACTTGTTCAGTAATACAGAGTCATCAGCAAACTCTGCCACCTTGCAATCCTCTTACTTCAAATTATTAAAAAAATATATTAAACAATTTGATCGTAGTACTGACCCCTGAGACACTCGATTATTAATATATCTCTTCTTTGAGGTTATAACTATTTATTTCCTATCATTTAATCACTTTTTAATCCATGACAAGTCTTTGCCCCTTACTTCATTGTTATTTATTATCTTTAATATTCTTTTATGAGGGACCTTTTCTAAAGCTTTTTGAAATTCAAGTAAATTATGTCCATTGGGTCATGTTCATCTACTGCCTTACTAATATTTTCAGAACCTTCTAACACATTAGAGAGGCACAATTCTCAGTTACAGAAAGGTTGTTGGTTTTTCCCTTGCCATAGATATTACAATTCCCTAAATGTTGCACTACTTTTTGTCTACTTAATTTTCAGTCATTGTAACAAACTGTAACTCTCAAGACATCCCCTAAATCCTTTTAAAAAAAAAAATCATGCTAATGACTTTCCAGTTCTCAGGAAGCATGGTGATTGGTAAGGGTATAGTGTAATTTGTTATTAAGCTATTCAGGCAGTCAGTCAAATAATTTGAAGGATGGCTCCAAAACTTTCTGGGAAGAGGACTCAGTCCCAAAGCAACCAGTTTATTTAATTAAAAAAATAGCTTCTGAAAGAGGAGCTTTATGATCTCATTTCTTCAGTTGTGCTGAAATACATACATGCATACATTCTTAGCCAATTCTTGCACTCATTATCCCCATTTCTTTAGTAATACACACCAAGAAACCAATGGAAAAAATTATTCTGAAAATCTTTCTGTTTTAAAATTACATCAGAGGACTCAGGAAATCTTCTCACCCATCACTGTTTTAGTACTTTATCCCTTCTAAAGTTGCCATTGTACACGGAGAGTCTTTTTCCTATGTGTGAGGTAGAGCTAAATGTCAGCCACCTTAGTCTTTCCCATGGTGGGTTCTTGGTCAAACACTTGGAAAACACTGATGAAAGGAAAAAACAGGAGAGGTCATCATGGCTTGTGCACCACAAGGAAAGTTATTTGATTCTAGATCCAGGGCAGCCACTAGGACCGAGCAGCAATACCCAAACAGTGTATCTGCAGGTGGGTAAAATGAGAAGCTCATGGGTAGTGTTGTAATGGTGTCAAAAAGATGCTCTGTCAAAGAGGGAACATGGAAAATGCAGAGTCCTTCCTCTCTTTTTATGCCTGAATGTAGAGATTAGGGAGTGAATTTGGGACAGAATTTCACATAAATAAGAACTGTGTACAACCAGCAGAAAAAATTTCCCTTTCCTTGAAAAGTGAGAAGGACATTAGAGCTGCAGGTATTCTCAGTTTATCACAGAATTGTGGACATGTGGACATGTATACAAGCCATTGCAGGCAAGAGGTATCTGGTGAAAAGCTCAAGGAGAGCTAGGTCTCCAATCACACCTACAGGATGCTTTGCCCTGGATGCTGTGCCCTGAAATGTGGTCAAGCAACTCAGTGTCCTATTTGCAAATCTATTAGTGGTGGACCGAGAGGGGGCCCATATGCTGGTTTTGGTGTTGAATGATATTAAAACCAGTCTGGCAACTAATCCCGAATTAATGTCCTGATAGTGAGGAAAAGATTTGGCAGCCAAGCTGCTGAGCTGACCAGGAGACAAATGACTGTCAGTCTATCACTATAGACTGTAAAATCACACAGTTGGGTTCCTCTAACATATTCCTTCTTGGAGTGTGAACATGAAGTCTCCTCCCTTGGGTGAGAAAATGCCCACCATGGATACTCCTCGAGAGTCAGTGAAAGAGATCTGGCCATGAGCTTTGGTGTGGTGAGTTACATCAATCTCTACTTAATAATGGTTTATTTTTGATAGCTTTATTATAATTGCTTTTAATATAATTGCTTTGAGATAGTGCATTATCGTATCCTATGCTATACACTACTAGTAGTTTTAGCTTTTATACTGTGCAATAAATATTTCTCATTAGGATCATTTGCCATAAAAATTAATACATTTAATATAAATATATCTGATTTGCCTGATCTTTAGATCCTCTGGGACAAAGTTGCTTAAATTATTGACAAAGTCTGGGGCTAAGATTGGACCCAATCACACCTAGACTGCTATCTGAGAAGGAGTTTATGATGAAAAGGTGTCCTCATGGGTCAGTGGCAGGGCTTCTCTAGTAAACTTTGTCTGAAGCTCCCACTCCGTCCACAACAGAGACCAGAGCAGGATGCAGGAGCTACTGGGACAAAAATCCAAAGTTCATCCACCAATTGTTACAACTCCCCTAGACACTACTCTACTGAAAACAAGTGTTACAGACAGCAGCCAGAATATACAGATTTCTTTATAAAGAATATACTACTCATATTTGAAATTTGAGTCTTCTCAGCAATACTCAATTGACAGCATTACGACAGCAGACTATGGGACTGAAGTTCTGACTGGGCTGTCGAAATTTGACAATGATGACATTTTTGGTTTGGTCAGGCTGGAGTTCCTGCTGCTAGAATTATGTTTGCCGGGTTCAAATCCCATCGGGCTTTCAGGCACTGGGAGACAAATAGACCTGAAATACTTATACTGTGCCCATCACATCCAACAAGTCAGCAGTTAAGGAAAAACTGTGGCTTCACTACAGCAAAAGTGGTTGTACCCAGTGAATCCTGGAGTACTGCCCTTGTAATTAAGATCTGGACACTCAGGTAGTGATGAAGGAGTATATGGTTAATATAAATGACAAATTTACCCATAGACAGAAATAATTTACCCTCAAAATATTACAGGAGAGATCGCACCATAAAAAAATTCCCTTGACAGATAGGAATCTAGGAATCTCCTTGGGTTTTTTCAGCTTAGAACACCACCTGGTCATTGTTGTTATTTCTTGGAAACAATAGAGTTGCACACACTATTGAAATCATAGTCTTTATTTAATTTATCATTGGACTTAATATAGTCTCCCTCCAGGGCTTGTATGCTTTGTCTAAACAATATGGATGGAATTCTTCATAACTTTCCCAGCATTTGAATAAACATTCACAAATCCACCCCTGTGATGGGATGGACTGTGGTGCAAGAAAGCAGAGTTGGTTCATATGGTCAAATATTTCAGTTCTTGTCTTTTACTACAGAGTGTTGAGATCATGGTAAATATTGCACTTTGGCTATTAGCTGAGTATGATTCCTAAATTACACACTTTTCCTAAAGACTAAAAGAAAAGAAAAAATGGAGCTGTTTACTCAAGTCATCTTGCTAGCAGTATGATCTCATGTCACCTAAACAATAACAAATTGCTGGAGTCTGAGATGATTAAAATAGTGCTGAACAGGAATTCAGCAATATTTACAGATCCCTAAGATGGGAAAATTAAGATAGTAGATTGGGTTTTTGCCAGTGGAACAAGTCAGGTTCTGAAAACTTTTAAAATGTCAGATTTTTTCTAATGAAAAACTATGCAGAATTATTTCCTGGAAGCAACTAAAAAGTAGAAGTTTACATCTCAAATTGAGTTTTTTTTTAATTCCACCTTCTTTGGATCATTTTCAGCATATTCTGCCTTTTCGTTGCAGAAGCTTCTTATCACCTTTTCCATTTTTAATACCTAATAAATCTCTAACTTAATTATAGTTAACATAGTGTTGTCAAACACTGAGAAATCATAACTAAGGCTTAAAATTTATAGGGTTTAGGTTGGTTAGTGAGCTTTTTTACTACCTGTTTGGCGTTCTCCTTGTTTGACTTCTATCCTTCACAGTTTTAGGAAATGGTTTGGGGTTTTTTTCTGCTTAGATGTGAGCACTGGAAACATGATTTTTTTAATGGAAGTTATTAGCCTCCTAATTAGTATAAATCTAGGAGCTAGGTCTTTAGGAGAAGCATCAAATATCATGAGGCTAATAATAAAATTGCAAGAGCTGGCAATATTGTTATCCAAAAATGAGTTAAGACTCCTTATTTTGCCAGAACAATAGTCATTTGTCTCAAATTTATCAGTAGCCTTTTAACTTTTACAGTTATGTCAGAGGTGTGGAAACATTTATTTTTACTTCTTACCTACAATTTACTTGTCTCTCTCTTAATGATGTTGTCTGGGTCTTCAGGCAAAATATTACACATCAACTTGTCATTAAGTCACAGTTTTGAAATAGGGCTTTTTACTCCATCCTGTGTATCCACTGATAATTAAATAAGAATGGCAAATTATTTCCTTTGCAAACAAGATTTTTCCTTCTTTTCACTTCTTTTGCATTTCTTTGGCTTTAGTTTTTTTCTTTCATTTTCTTTTCCTCTGTTATTATTTTTTTCTGCTATTCACTTTTCACAGTCATTAATGTGCTCCTGCCCAAGAATAGAAAGAAAAACTTCAGTAAAATATGATTAAATATTAGCTGAATTGTTAACAAATTTGTTGACAACAGGACAAACTGGTGGTCTATGCTGGCTCATACAGGATATGTGAGAATGGCACAAAAAAATCCTGGCACGGGGTGGTCAGGTAAGCTGTGGATGTCTCATCCTTGACAGTGTTCAAGATCACATGGATGGGGCCTGAAAAACCTAGTCTAGTGCAAGGTGTCATTGCCCATGGAAGAAGCACTAGAATGAGATGATCTCTAGAGTACCTTCCAACACAAACCATTTTGTGAATCTGTGATGAGAAAAGAAAGTGTTCTTTCCCCCACAGCAGTACCTGCAGAAATGTTAGGGGAACTTTACACGCAGGGTTTCAGAAGTACCCCTTGTTAATTTGTTATGAGTACTGCTGCTGTGCACCTCAGCAGAACACTAGAATTATTAGGTAAGCATTTGGGTGTACTTGAAAAGATAAGAGATTATCAGTTTTCTAAGAGATTAAATCCATCCTGTCTATGCAGAGCTGACAAGATTTGTCATAGGCAGGAAGGCAAAATGGAATCTGGCTGTGTCAGAAATGAGCAGCTGAACCTGTTCTGGTCTTGCTCAGAGAAACAAAGGGGTGGAGGACAATGAAGAAAGGACAGCGATAGGGTGGAAATCCACAAAGGAAAAAAAAAATTAAAGACTATCCCCAAAGTAAAACTGCTGCCACTGGGAGAATGGCAAATATGGAAGGCGGAGGTGGTGTCTATAGAAGGGCCCAGTACAACCAGCCCAGAAGCTGCTAGTGACCATCCTCATTGACCCCAACCCTGTACCCACACTGGATTTATGATTTAAAATGATATGCTATGCCATGTTAAATGCTTTTGATCATTTAAAAATCTGTTGGGTTTTTTTTACTGTTATTGCCATACCTTTCCTATCAGACCTCATCTCTACATCTTGTCAGCTCACTAAAACACTGGGGAGTAGCAGACATTCACAATCAGAAGACTTAGATCTGTAGATATCCTTAGAACATGTAATATTTTTCAGTCTTTTAAAGAACATAGCTTATTTTGTACTTCACTGTTAGTCTTGCTCTCAGAAGTAACATTTTTTATCAGAAGATGATATGAAGGTCATGAGTAGCAGTGAAATTAGTGTTGCATGTAGTTTGGAACTCACTTCCCATTGACATGGCTCTGTACACAGCCCTGGGAAGCAGTGTCAAAATTCAGGAGACCACTGAAGTTCACAAGAAGGAGTTGATATCCATTTAAAAAGGAAAAACTGCTTAGGCACTAGATATTAGAAGCCTAGATTATTACTGCTTGGTTTTAATTCTGTACATTTTTATAACACATCAGATCAATTACATTCTCAGTTTTATTGCACACTAAAAGACCATCAATTGTTATGACCACCAAATCTTAGTTCAAACACAGGAGTGGCAATCTGCTTTGGACTTCATCTATCATCTCTGGCAAATCTAGGGAAGACCTTGCTATATGTTTTTAGCTCCTATTGAAAAACACACTGAAAATAGTTTCATTACAGGGGGATATGAAAGAAAAAAGAAGAAAAAAACAAGCACCACACCTTATTTTCTGTAGGGAAATATTACCTCAGAAATTTTTAAATATTTTATCTCTGATATAATAGTTATATGCTTCAGTGTTTTTATATCTCACCTGTACTGCCGTGGTGGGGTCAAGCATATGCCAGATCATGCAGTATGTTCTGGGACTCATCTGTTTTAGAAGACTATGCTTTCCATTTTCATGTTTAGCTAAAGTAGCAAGCTATGTATCCAAAAATTAACAGCAAAGAGCAGAACAAAGCTCAAGGGGTTTTCTCACATCTATGCAGTCATGGGTTTATTATTTCTTCCTCTATCCTGCTAGCTTCCACTTGTTCAGATTGAAATTATTAAAGGCAAAAAAATACAAGAGATCTTTGTATTTAATTTATTTTATGCCTTATCTAATATTATACACAAGAAATATTGTATATTATAATGTTTGTACTTTTATGATTTTATTAGATGTGTTAGATATTTGAGAAGTGTCTTTGTACACTAGAAAAATAACAGCCTTTCCCTACAACTCGTCTGTTCCCATTCACGTTCCTTCTAATTTTTTTTATTTTTTATTTAATTTTGTGGAATCATATGATGCTTTTCCAGTCAAAGCATTGTGCAGGTATATGCAGGATCATCACAATAAATGCTTCTCAACACCAATTAAGAAAACAAGACAAGTAAATCCAGTAAAAATTAGAGAGTTTTCAGTAAAAATTAAAAAAAAAAAAGTAGCACAGGGAGTATTAAAAGGAGAAAAGTGGAGCTTCTGAGATGAGATATACAGTGCAAAAATGTGATCCTTTCTTGTTTTAGCAGGCTATCTAGGAAAAAGAGCTGTGCCTTAAACCAGGACATTTCCTTTAAGCATCGCCTTCTCTCACAGGTTTTGGGAGTCAGTCATTCAGATAGACAAAATTTCTGTGGATAGCTTGGCAGGTCAATGGAGCTCAGGTCAACTAACTCACTTTGTTAGTCTGTGAAGGGGATATAACTCAGACTGTCTAGCCCACTGCTCCTGCCATCTGCCTCTCCAAGTAAAATCCATCTCAAATACTCATAGAGGACCTGCTTCCTCAGAAAACCTGCATTAGAAAAGGGCAAAATCCAAAAGTGTCCTCAAAAGGAGGTGGGTACTGGAAGCAGGACTCTCAAAGTCTTGTGTGACAAGATGAAAAGCCATCCTTCCTATCCATCATTTAACAATGGTGGTGGATCGCACACAGAGGGCCAAGGACCTGCTACCAGAGGGAATGAAAGCTACTGGCAGCCCTCCTACAAGTGAAAATAATTAATGAAAAATTTATTACCTGTATTATAGAAATTGCTGCTGGATAGTCCCCAGATAAATTAAATTAATAAAGTTGCAGAGTAATTAAGCCGTATCTTTCTGTTTTCTTGCATGGCTGGGGCTGATGCAAGCTCAGCAGAACAGAGGAAGGGGAGGATATAGATTTGAAGGGCTGAAGTTTGAAAAGCAGAAAATTGAGTATATTAAAAAGAAACTTGAAGGGCCCATAGACAATGTGAGCATAGGCTTTTGAGGAGGTTATTATGCCTCCTTTTAGGAATATTACAGTTTATGGAAGTTTCAGAAATGTGCAGAAAAAACCCCCGATGTTTTTCCAAAGGAAAAAAATTGGTCCTGTGAGACGAACAATAGAATAGAGTTACAACAAATTTTTTCAGTGCAGTGACATATTATCTGTTATAAATAACACTACATATTATGTGTATATTCTATGTAATTACTCTTTGAAATGAAAAATTTGCAGATTGAACTTTCTCAAACTTTCTGACACAAATTGCTTTACTACATATTGATTTAAAATTAGAAGCAAAACTTCTGAGAAAAATGAACGTTTGTTACTTGTCTTGACAATGTACGAACAAATTCCTTACTTTTCTGAACTTCAGTTTTATTAAGTAACTTTCTATAAGACAAGTTTCAGCAGATCAGCACAAAATTTTCTTAATTTCATTACAGGCTGTAAATTAAAATTAATGAGGCTGACACCCACAATTAACAATGAAAAATGCAGATTGTTATAATTACTTAAGCAATAACATTGCTTTACATAGAAGACTTAAGGTGCTCCACAAATTATTTACAAGTGTTACATAAAACACAAAAAATGACAATTTCAATTTATTTTGTCAGTATAAAAAACAAAAATCCTTACTAAAACCTTTCTCAATTGGGAATCTCTCGCCATGCATAATTAAGCAAATTTGATTGCAATTAAGCCTGGCTTCTACAGTGGAGTTTTAATTAATGCAAATCTGGCATCTACATCTATAAGATTAATTTTTGTGAATTAAAAGAAAACAACAAAGCATATTTGAAAGTGCAGTTGTATTGTTGAAAGGATGGAATGTAAAATCTGATTATTTTTCAGTCTTCCATGTGGATAGCCTTTGACTTACATTTTAAGGATGGGTATTTTATTGGGATCTGTTGTTTTGTTTCTTAAAGCATCCATTATTAAGCAGGATCATAGCAATTACATGAAGCATCATCTAAGGAACATCTTTAAATGTAATTATATACATTTAGAAGTAGAAATTAATTATAATATAGGCTAAGGAGAGAGGGCACCATTACACTACACGTTTTTTCTGAAGTCACTATCATCCTCTTGCATTTGGGGCATATAATATCCTGTGGCAACTGTAGGAGTACTGGAGAGGTTTTGAGATATATTTTAATAAGGTCTTCCCTTAAAAATCCCCCAAACTGGAAGTACTTTTATAGGACGGGGAAAGGAAAACTTTATATTCATTTAGCAATGTGTTTGAACTGATTTAAGTGTTTTTTCTGTCTTAAATTTCTTTGTGCTTAGCATCTTTAAAAGAAAAATTCTTTATTTGGAATTCTGTTCTTTTGAAAGTGTCCTATTTTCCTTTGAAAGAGTCACCTATTCTGCCAATCTGTCTATATAAAATATTCAGCTTTAGAATCTACATGGCTTGTCTTCCTCTTAAATTCAGTACTGTGTAATTTTATTTTATCATTTGTGCAATAAAACGGTCAAATGGAAATGGACCATTAGCAGGACAGTCAGATATTGCATTAAAAACTATCCTTCTCATTGGCATGCCAGAAGGTAAATTTCATCCAGTCTCTCCATGTGGATGTCAGTCAGGTAATTCCAAGGAAGCATTTATCTCATTGGTGGAAATACTCTGACTGAAATGTAATTTTCTATTGCTCTATTTTTTCTTTGTCTTGCTATTGGAAAAATATGTACTGGGTATGCAGAAAAGGCATCAATTCTATTTTACTCAAGGATGAAAAGGCTGAGTCAAACCTGTGTTGGAGAAGAGGTCGGTGCCAAGATCCAAGTACTTCTGGGAGAAAATGCACCCCAAAACTTGCATGCACATTATTGTCTGTCTCTGACCATGATATGAAAAGTAAAATTAGAAGCTGTGTAGTTTTTCTTCCTATCTAATACAGCTTCCTTGTAATTTCTTTCCTTGTCTTTGCAAAACCCAAAAAAATCTCCATTTTGTTATATGAAACACCATCTGAACTGAAAATTTCCCAAATATGTTCTGTCAGAGGAGCTGTTCTTTTATGGCTGTGTCAGAGAGAGTACAAAACCAAGTCCTTAAGGGGCTATAAATGCTTCCACACTTGGTTGTCCCAGTGCAATCATTATTATAGCCCCCAAAGGCAGCCTCCAAACACCACACTCAGGGTGCTCACAGGGCACTGGAAACAGCAGGAGGTGAGAGCCTAGCCTTGCAATCACATCTGCCACTTCTGCAGCAGTGGATTTAAAAACTCCAAGTGTCTTTTTGTTCTGCTATGTTTTACAACACAGGTCTATTTACAAATTTTCTTTAATTATATTTAATTTCAGAATATTAAGTCTAGTATTTATTTTGGTTAAGTCAAGTAGTAGCATTGTGAAACATTGATAGCAAGTTTAGGCAGATTTCTAACTCTATTTTCAAAATTATCAGCTCAAAAAACAAGGTAACAGACAGAAGATGTTCTGCAAGTCTCTGGTTACAGATCAACATCTGCCTTTGTAGATCTGGAAGAGCAGCAGTGTAAGTGCTTTGTGACTTACATGATTTTTTTTGCTGGAATAGTAACATGTCCATCCCTCTCTCCCCTCTCCAATCTAAACATAGTTGGCACTAGAACCCTGACCTGTATTCTCCCCAAATGCTTGTAATTTGCATGCTTGTTTCTTTTAAATTGTTTCTCCTCAGTGTGTGCAAAAGGAAGATTTTGCAAGGATGTGTGCAAGTGAAGTTTGAGAGGTTTTATTTGTTTGATTTCCAAATTTTTTCCCAACATTTTTTAGCAGCCTCAGCCATGTAATTTTTCAATCTCAGTTGGGCATACATTCCCACAACAAATTCAACATGCATGCCCACACACACACAACCTCTCAAAACAGAGAAGGAAAGCAGCAACTACTTTGGTTAAAATTGGGATCAGAGAAAGAGATTGTGGTTCCCCTTCCTCTCAGACAATTAGTTAATCCAGATTTTCTAGAAATTTTTATAGCATTGTGGGTGAAGAATGAATCAAGACATGAAAATTTCTGAGATCAGAGAGAGACTACCAACGTTAATGAGAATAAAGGAAAATTACAAGAACATTAATAGTAATAATACCAAAATGAGAACCAGGAAACCAGTCCAGGAAATCTATTCACTCTTGTGCCACTCATTAATCTGAAGACTATGATTAAAATATAAGACATTATTCCATAAGATTGTTGTGCAAACATGCTAATGAATTCTCTCTCCTGGCTTGTGTTTTTGAAAAAAGCCTAGGGCCATTAGGCACCCAAATCCATTAATAAATCCTTGTCTTGGTCTACACCTTTTCAACATCTAAAAAACAATAAAGGTACATTGTGCTGATATTTCCTGTTTAATGTTCATTATGCACTGAAGAGGTATTGAGAAATAGTTTTTCTCCAGCAGTTATGAAAGAATTATACTCTTTTCTGAGTGAATGAAATAAGAGCAGATTTTGTGAGTCTATGCCAAAATCTATTTAATTAGGTCATCATTCTTAGGAAAATAATGCACCAGCAGCTTCAGAAAAAGTGCAAGGCATGACATATTTGAATTAACTCTATTTAATTAAAGGAACACCTTCTGAGGGTCTCAGATTTCATGGTAAAATCCAGTTGTCACTGTGACTGCTATCTTATGCATACTGGAGCTCAAGTTTTGTGTTGCGCTTGTTGGTCTTGTTTTGTGCTAAAAGTACCTTGTTTATATGTGCACTGAAAACAGCAAGAGGAAGAGACCAACTACCAGGGACAAAACTGGAGGAATTGCCCTTATGTAATGAAATGCAATGGAGATCAAGGAAATGGAAAAGGAGCAAAGAGGGTGGAGGGAGAGTTTTGAGCAGTTCAGTTAAGGGAAAAAATATGAAACAAAAAGAAAGGGAAAGGGAAAAAAAGAAGAGTTTAAGTGATGTGTAACAACCAAAACTTGAAAACCAAACATTTGAAAACCAATGCTTTCAAATGTAAAGTAGTAACTACTGCTGCTGTTTCCACGTTTGACAACTTTCCCACTTCTCAGTCTGGTAGTGAAAGATTTTATGAGTTAAGAAGGTCTCAACCAAGGTGGTGTTCACTAAGAACAAAAATACAGCTGTTTTCATTTGTGTAGATAAAGTAAAAATGATTTTGTTAGAACCACAGAAGTTCAATTAAAAAACATGTTTTCCTCCGATTTTTTTTTAAATTTATATCTTGATTTCTGAAAAAAACTTTTTTTTTTGCCTTGTTTCTTGATAGAAGAAATATATTTCTTGATAGAAGAAGTATACTTCTCATCCTTTTGACTGTAAAGGAAGACAACTTTTTCTTAAGTTTATTGGGAAAAATATGTTGGAGGATAGTCATAATAATTTTTATCTGACGTCAGCACTGAAAGCAATCAGAGATTTTTAAAAGAGATGCCCTCTTTTGAGGGTCATTACTTGAGTTTTTGTGATATGCCCGTCCAATTTGTTGGTTGGTTGCTTTGGTTCTGCTAATGTAAAAGATAAACTGTTCTCAATAGTGATGATATTAAGGAGGAATTTTGGAAGGGATTTTAAGTATGAGGAAAGGAGAAACACATGAAAAGGTAGGGAGAAGAAATTAAAAGAAAGTGCTGTGTAGAGTATGGGGACAAGGATCTTCAAGGGATAGAAGAAAAAAAAATTACTGGATAAATGCACAGAACGGAGGGTTCTGTGGAATGACGACCAGAAATAAAAATGTATGCATAATCTACTTTCTTTTATGTCAATGAAAAAAAAAAAACAGCTGGATTCAGCTTACCTGGCCACTGTATCACATTCTACACTTCTCTAGAAAAGCATAAGCAAGGGAGAGGACACCGAAGACTTTGATACTCTCAATAATCCTGGATTTCTAAAAGTAAAGAAGAAAAAAAAGGACAGACTGGTACACTGTACATGGAAATTCAAACCATCACTCAGTATTTCCCTCTTTGAAATTAGTGTCTGAGGATTGTTTTTTAAAGAATTGAGCTTTTGCAGGGAAACGTAGCCTAGAGATATATTTTCATCTTCTAGATTTTCATGAGGATATTTGTGATGAACACAAAAGTGGCACTTGTCTCCAAAAGGAGGTTTTAAAAGTCCAAGCATGAAAGACAAGAAAGAGAAAACCCATAAAAAAACCATAGAAAGAAATCTAATGTCTATAATGATGGAGATCTCTATACAATCAACTAGTTTTAAAATCTAAGATATCTCTGTCATATGGCTGTTATGCCATAAATGCAATATATTTATAAGATAATTTACCCTGGTTCCTTATCTAGAAAGAAAATGGCCCCAGAGACAAATATAGACTTATTTTGTCCAAATATTTTCAGTTCTTTTTTCTCTCTCTCATTAACTGATTTGTTGATTTAAAGTTACTGACATGGGAGCTTAATCAGTCTAGTAAGTGATATCTTTTCTCTCGCCTCCTCTCTGTGCTGCAATGATTCTAGTGAAAATATGAAAATGACAAACATTTCTTATACATTGAAGTTGAAAAATGAACAAAGATATGATTTAAAGGAGCAAATTTGATTAAAGTAACTTCCACAATAATCCATTACAACCCACAAAATTATTTTAGTCCCAGGGAGGGATTTCTTCACTTTCTTATTTACAGAGGTGTAGTGCAATTAACATAATTTGCAAGTGGCTTTTCAAAAGTATTTCTATACTACTTAAGAGATATACCTGAGAATTCTGCATGATTCCTTACCACATTTCATTATTCCACGATCTTGCCAGATCATCTCATTCTTTTAATAACATGAATTTCTCTTGCTTATTTATGCCATCAAAATCAAGGACATTATCATGTGTGTCAGCATCTGATGGACACTGAGTTGAAAACTAGGTATTCTGGATTTCAACTTTCTAATAGCAATCTCCTTCTTACAGCATTTTCAGCAACCAGAATTCTGCAGTTAATACCACAAAGATGTTTAAAATAGAACATCAAACACAATTTGCTCGCGTAGATAGTAATCTGCCATCTTGAAAAATATGGTACAAAAGCCTGAATTAGATTAATTAGCTCATGATTTTGACTCAATGGTTATGGCTGAAGAACAAAAAAGTTTAAGGTCTTGCAGATGAGTTCATGTGTTGCAGTGTGGACCGCTGGTGGATTGCTGCAACCTTTTTGAAGCACCCCCACGAGGAGAGCACTCCACCAACCACACAACAAACACTACCTTCACACAGCAACTAATTAATTACCACAGCAGAGACAGGAAAGGGCTTTGTGTGGATTCCCACTGGTAGTTCACCACTCCTACACACCAGAAGGGGTCAGCAACAAAGACCCTAACAGCACCAGAGCTCAAGCTTATATGTGGGCAGAGGGGGGTGGAGCTAACAGTAACAACCAATCACCAAGAGGTGTGGGTGGGAGAATGGAGTACAATGACCAATAGGGAAACACAAGGGTAAATGGACAGGGGTACAAAACAGTGGGGTTGCAAGGAACAAAGAACCTACTAGAAACCTGACGATATAAGGTCAACTGGGAGTGTAACAGCCAATGGGCCAACAGGGGGGTGTGGCACTGGGATTGACTGACAGCCCATCAGTTAAACAGGAGGTCCATAGGAGAGTTTAGGGTCTAGGGGACATTCTTCCAAAGCGTAGCCCCAGGAAGTCCCCTAGCGAGCCCACAGGCCTCTGCATTCATGAAGTTATTTATAGGGTAAATCCATAATGACAAATTAGTTATAGCATCAGTATTTTAAAATGTTTCTGCAGAAAATTTGCTACAACATTAATTGCTGCTCACAACAAGGCAAGAGCAAACATTTCAGTAATTTGAGTTGGGAATGGTCCCATACACTTATGAAATGCATTTTTAAAGAAACTTCTGTAACCTTTTTTAAGGGATTTCTCTGGAAAGCTGTAATTAATATGACTAGTAAAATCAGTATATTTCAGTAATTAAATGTTCATGCTTCTTATACAGCATGTCACTAGATGTCACTCTGCATTCCATTATTTGGTATTCTGGTGATTTCTAATTTTTTCTGCCTTTCTGTATCTACTTTCCCCACAACAAACCTGAACAGACAATGTAAAATGTGCATGAATAACACAGAATTGCTGACTGAATGTCAATTTTCTAGTGTGTGACTTCTATTGATCATTCATTATTGACATGAAGGTCTCTAGTGTCTCTCCTTTCCTCTTTAAACTCTTTCTCAGCTAAAATTTCTCAACAACAGAACCAGAAGGCCTTGAAGAATGGGATGATTCAGGTCTCTTAGGATGTCTTACAGAGTACTTTAACCTCAGGAAGGCATCAGAGGTACCTTTTTATAAAGACTCAACAACTGTTTGGAATAAAAATTTAAACACTGGGAAAAAAAACACTTTCTACTTAAATTGAACCACTTTCATTGACACTTTTTTGGTGTAAGTATAACTGGCTGCTTTTGGCAAACATAAGGACTTTTTGAAACAGTTTCCTGAATGTATGCATTTCCCTTCCTTGTAGCCAATAAAATATAAATAGCATTTTCACAGTGACGAATGACATGCAGTACAGTATTCTATGATCATGGCGCCAGGATTTTATTTCTTTTAGCTTTGTATACATTAATTGAGTATACACAATCAGGGTTGAGTGCAGAGACAGCTAAATAAACAAATGACACTGTAGAAAGGTCTTTCTGCATACTAATCATATCCTACATCTGCAAGCAAAAGCTCTATAAATCGATTTGCTCTTTCACATCAAAAGACAAACAGTGAGGCAAGTCAGCAGTTCCTTTGTCAAAGTCACAGAGATTGCTGTTCTTCACAAATGCATTTCTACAGAGCTGAATTCAACCATTTGATGATTAGCATTATTGGCAACTCTTCAAAGAAGATTCATCAAGTAATTTGCAATTGGATTGGTTGCCATTTTTGTGATTCTACCCCATGAAATTGAACAAAAAATGATTGACATTTGAATTCTTACTTGGAGGACAAAGTGAACTAGCATAAGAAAAAGAAGCAAGCAGATTCCCAAGAGGTTGAGAAGCTGATGTGATGTCTCTGGTGATTCCCACATGGACCAGATCAGATTGGTCTGGAAATTAAATGAGTAGGTAGGGCAGAGGCAATCAGGAAGATGTAACTTCCTGTGAATATAAGAAAAAATAAATGTGCTAATTTTTGAAGACGTCAGTGTATATATCTGTGCTGTTGTAACTCCTCTAAACACTAAATCCATTCATGTGAGAAAAATCTCACCGAGAAGGAGGGAAAATCAGTCTATCACTTCAAATTCTTTGTGTGCAAGAATTGAGTTCTCTGCTATCAATGCACATTAGATATGTATGAAAAAAATAAAGAACAACACAACATATATTGTGTCTGCATGTAAATAAAATGCAGCTGTGTGAGAAGTTGCAAGTGATGTGGCTTAGTATAGGAATTATTCAGACCTTGGTAGCGTTACTTGCTCACAGATTTCTGTTTTTCAAAACAAACCCACAAAGCAAACAAAAAAATACCTGCTGGAATTTTTACATATTTTGTCTCCTGCTATCTCTGTTTCAGAAATTATGAATTAGAACCCTCTCTGCCCTGACAAAATTACAAGGATGCTTGGATTCCTCCTTGAGTATGGTATTACCTAGAATAGAAGAATTAATACAGAAGTGTATAGAAAACTTAGTGTATATGAGTTTTATGAGTTTATTTGCTGACAATGCTGACAGTTCCTTCGCTTTTTTCATCTGCAAGATATTAATGGAGCGCCTTTTTTTTTTTTTTTTTTTTTNTTTTTTGTTATGATGAAGCTTATACCTCCACAGCCTCTTTTTTGAAATTGATTCATTCTCCTACGTTTTGGCCTCTAATGACCACAGGTATTTTTGGGCAGATTGATCCATCTGTTACCTACTTACACTATACAAGCTCAGCTAAATCTTTAGCTAAACCTTTACAAACCAAACCAGGTCCTTTATTCTGAGTTTTATCTTCAGTAGACTTCCATAATTCAAAAGTAAGACCCATAGATAGCTAAAGGCTGAACTTGAAACCATATTTTTATGGCCAGTATATCCAAGCTGCCTTCTCAAAAATACTTGTTGAATAATAGTGATGAAAAAATTGCTTCTCTAGTCAAGACACAGATGAGAATTCTGCTTTACAGAACATATATCACATAGAAATTGAATTTCAGGACCCTTTAGGTTACATTGTCCAGGATTAACTTGTCTAAATTTTTTCACTAACTGAGGAATGGATTTTGAAGATAGCTGGACCCCTACATGTAGGATCCAGAGGCTTCCTGGTCTGATCCTGATCTTGTGGAAGCAATAATTAAAAGATGTTTCTTTTACCATCTGTGGCTGACCTTAAGACCAAGGGTGTAATAACTCTCTGGACTGTAGTGGCTACTTATTTATCCTGCAATACTTCTCAAACTACATATGTTGCTCCACGGTTGGATTAATGCAACTGTCTGGTATTGTAAGAAATCATACAAACAACTAAGGGTGTTAACCACCTCCCCAAGCTTCATGGGTCTGAGGCACTGAGGCTAGGTGTGTGGTGTCCCTGAATCCTGCCTGTCATAAGGATCTCCATAAAAGAATGACAGGGGATAATCAGTGTTAAAAGTCCTATTAAAGGTGATAGGGTAAAGACACTCCAAATACTGTCTAGGCATATATGTCACTGCTTTTGGTGAAACCATCATACATAAAAATATAGATACATCTGTATACTTACATGTAACAAGTTCAAAATAATCAGGTGGAGAAAAGTATCTGATATGGTTTTTCTTAAAATGACTGTCCATGGCACAATGGCACACATACTATATTTTAAATAAGCATATGCTTATTTCCAGGTATTTATTTGTCTCTTGCAAGTTATGTTGGAATGTCAAGGTTGGTATTATCTCCCAAATCAAAATAACAAAGCTCTCATCTCAAGGAAGTACCATGTCTTTTAATCAAATGGAATTCAAAAACAAGAACAAAACCAAAAACAAACAGAACCAAACAACCAAACAAAATCAACCAACCAACAAAAGCCAAAAAAAACCAACCAAACAAAAAAACTCAAATAAAAAAAAAAAAACAAAAACAAACCCAAAAACACAAAGGAAAAATAAAAAATCACTTCAGCCTATGATTGTCCTTATTTTAAGTTATATCCAATAAATGGTTTGAGGAAATTCAACAAAACTAAAACCAATGAATATGCCTAGTGATACAAGAATTTTTACTGTTTCCAAGGAAATCTTACTTACTTTAAAGGTCAAGTAAACAGAAAGAATCAGCAATGCTGATTGGTATTGATATTCAAATAGCTTTGATCTCTGCCCCACTCTGAGATCCCTCACAATATAATTGGAAACTATGAAAAACAGTGACAATATAAGTAACATGTTTTCTAAAAGATCTGTGAGTATTATATCTAGGACCTCAATGAACATAACTATAATTTTATACCTTTGTTGATTTGATTAATCTAATATAATATTCACTTCTGGAATAAATAGATGTGACTCTCACTGAAGTGAATGTATCTGCCTTTGGAACAAATATGGTACTCTGTTACAGAGTGTGCATAACATATGATGGCAACATCTAGAGAAACTGGAGATCACGATTATTGCTTTCTCATTGAGCCTGAAGAAAATAAATCATCAAATATTTTACCAGATTCTGATTCTTGTATGTACTTTTAAGTGTTTGTTACATATTTTGGGTGTGTGGTATTCAGTGTATGTCTTCAAAAGGAGCATTCATTGCCTTGGTGATCCAGGTTTTGCATAATGGTATATGAGCTCTTAGAGAGTACCATCCCCACTGTTCAGAAAGTTACTTCTTTGAGTATTATATCTTCAAATTATACTAGCATTAGAGAGAGATTGTTTTTATGTGCGGAAGTCAGGATATCACTCATATTAATTGGCTAGCTCATAAAGCTGTGAATTGATGAAACTAACCACGGTTCCAAAGGGAATTCTATGGTAATGGATTTTAAGAAGACATCTGATTCTGGGGCTTATATTAGCCCGACTGACTGTTCTCTCAGTAGCTGCTCAGAGATTACTGCAGTGCTTTGTATTTTCCTAATTACACCAGTGCTAGCCACTTTCAATGCAGTGTTTGTAGTTTACAAACTCTGGTCAATGTTTGCCAATCAGATGTAAAGCAATAGGCCACATGAGTTGCAAATGCCAAACAACTAGCCCTACCTTTGCTCTGGTGGCAGTTCACCTCTGAAAACCTGTCTATTTTACTTTGTGCTCAGTGCTCTAAGTATGGAAATAGCTCCCTACAGATCCCTGAGACCAGGTGTTCAGATTTACCCTTCCCACACAGTTTAGGTAAAATACAAGTCACCTTAAAAATACACTCAAAAGGAGAGTAATGCCAAGCTCCTATGAAAATGGGTTTTGTTGAACTAGAGCAGGGAATCAAGACTACTGGTTAAAGCCTTAAAGACAATTTCCATGTGAAATAGTTATGAAATAAAACGTTTAAATATTCTAACAAGTGATTCAGTGCCTAATTATTAGATTAGACTGATGTTACCTCTTTCAGAAATCTCAAGCACATATTTGTGATGGTAACCTAGTTTTTACTTAAAAAACATCATGTGTCCTTTTGTATATATACATCCAGTATATAGGGAACTTCCTGACCAGATGAAAGGTATCACCCTTGTCTGCCTTGTGCCATAGCAAAGATCGCTATTCCTCCAAGTAAATTCTCTCTCTCAACAGTGGAGTGCAAAGAAAACTATGCAGCTTCCACAAGAGGAAAAAGAGTATCATCAGGATACTGTATGGGCTGGTAAATAAAGCACACTCTCAGCTCAAGGTTGGACTGTGGTACAGTTCTGTGTTAGCTTGTCCATGGCAGGATGTTTTGCACTGGAACTGGAAACTAAAGTTCCATGGATCACCTGTTGACTACCCATAGCACACCACAGTGTCCTGGTCTCCTACTCCTGACTGTAGTATGATACACTTTTTATCTTGCCATGGACACTGAGGAAGGGGAATAATTCTTTACTTTCCCCTTAGAGAATTCTGAACACTTGATGATACAAACATGAATACAAGAGTTGGAAGTGATTCGTGGCCCTTTAATTAAAAGATAGGATTTTTGGAACAAGAGTATTATATCCTGGGGAAAATGTAAAGAAATATGGAAAAGTTCTTTCTTTTTCTCTCCCTCTCCCTTCTTCCCTCTTTTCCGCATTCTCCTCCTCTTTTTCCCTGCTCTCTTTCTCTCTTTCTTACTAGAACTCTCCATTGCTGTTCAGTTTTTCCTTCAGACAGCCCTTCATCCCTGAGGCACCAGTAGATTTCAACCTAGGAATCCACAGTAATTTATTTCTGTTTGCTGTCTCCTGAATATTGCACTGATTCCTAATCAAGTGCAGTGTTAATCCATTTTCTAAAGAATAGGTGTCTTTCTTCATAAGGAGCCATTCATAATTGACACTGTTGGCTATAATAAAGATAAAATTATTCTGAGTACAAGAATTACATTTCTCAGCTGTGGCTTGAACTATATCAGAAGTAGCTGCCCTATTTTTGATTAGGATAAGAAACCATGCATCTACTAAAATAAGCAAAAGGGCTTATTAAATTAGTCTCAAATTTGATATCTGTATGCTAAGTTTGCTCCACTGCAGAGAGACCTGTATCTTCTTATAGTTGAACATGTACGAAGGATGACTGTAAATCATCAAGTGTTGAAAGTTGGGGCATACCCTTGATTAATGAAGTGGATGGCATGATGCCTCTTGAGCTGTGGAACAGAGTGCCATAATTTGTGTGCTTATACATTTTTACATACTGGTGTTGACTCTGACTCTTTAACATGCCAATTAAGTGTAAGGTTTAAACCACTTAAATAGCTGTCTTCAACTTTAACACATTAATTTATCTTCTACCAATGAATGGAACAATTTAGCAAAAACAGAGGAAAAATGAAAGTTTGAAAAGCAACAAAATTAACTTTGATTTGCTTATAGAGCTACCATAATAGGCAAAAGCAGTCTTTCAACCACCTACAATAAAATATGTTGGAACTGCAGAAAATTCTATTCTTTTGTAGTTTGACCAAAGGAAAGAAAAAAAACCACACCAAAACAAACAAACAAACCCCAAACAAACAAAAATCCCCAAAAAACCCCCCAAAACCCAAAAAAAACCCCAAAAAACCCCAAAAACCCAAAAAAACAAAACCCACCAAACCAACAAACAAAATACTTGTGCAGGAAATCTGTGATGTCACAAGCCTTGATTGGCCCGATTGTTCAGTTACCATAAGCTGACCTAAACTCTTATTGCCGGAAAAATACTTTACTTGTTATTTGACTTTCTTGGGCTTCTGCTGAAATGTGCCTAAGCATCCTAGTAGAACTTATGTTACCCAATTCAGCCTCGCCTATATGAGTCACACCCATAGCAAATAAAGATAAAAGGGAGTGGGTTAGCTGAAGAGGGGCAATTATGAAGAAGGAGGATCCTGGGGAGAGAGAATCACTGCTGTGAGGTTAGTCTGGGTCTGCAGTTAGAGCCTGTTGTTGGAACCTGCAGCCACAGTCTAGCCAGGTAAAAGCCTGCAGTCAGAGTCTGCAAACCAATACCAGTCATAGTTTAGCAGGAAATAACCAGCAGTCAGATGCTGGAAGGAAAGCCTACATGAGGAGCTTGCTGCAGCCAGAGTCAGTGGAGAGTTGGAGTCAGGATGGCTGAGCTGTAAAGAGGATTAAACCAGGACCCTTTTCATACTGTGATAAAGAAGAAGTCTGTGTCTCGGCTCATTTCTACCCTCTAACAAGAGGGCTGCTGCAACAGAAAGTGTGCAGTAAGGTTGTTCTGAAGCCTTCTCATCTCCAGATAGAACAACTCCACCTCTTTCAGTCTGGCTTCATAGAAGAAGAGCTCCATTCCCCTGATCATTTTTTTTGCTCTTCTCTGCATCTAGTTCAACAGGTCTATGTATTCCTTATGTTGAGGACCCCCGACCTGGATCCAGGTGAGGTCTCATGAGCCTGCAGCAGAAGGGCAGGATCACCCCCCCCTTGACCTGCTAGACATGATTCTTTTGATGCAGCTCAGAATACAGTTTTTTTTCTGGATCTGTGCCCAGCTTTTCATCCACCAGTACCCCCAAGCCCTTCTCCCTTTATCTCCCAACCTGTATTGGCACTGGGAGTTGCACTGATCCAGGTGCAGAATGCTGCACTTGGCCTAATTGAACTTCATAGAGATCCCACAGATACAACTCTGAAGCTCCTTGAGCTCAATAAATACAACATGACATTCAAACATTCTCTGTAAATGTAATTTTTTATTTCACTATAACAATAAGGATGTTTTATGCTACGTTTTACTATAAATCTCTTTTATAAACTTTATTTAGTTTACAGACTACCATTTGATAACTGTTTTGACTTCTTCATTTCAGCAGGAGATTTATGAGTTCTCAGATTTTTTTTATTGATAGTATATATACTTTTATCACCTAGTTAGTAACAATAGTTTCTTTTCTAACTTCTGTGGTATGTATTATATTCCATAAAGAATTTCCATTTCTTCTGCTCTTCGTGTAAATGAAAATGGCTTTGAAATACTACAGTTGGATGAAGATATTGCCTGATTTATATTTCTGTTTTAAGGGTTCCTTTTGTTCCTATTTTCAAAGTTTTGTGTTTGGGATTTTTTTTTTAAATTTATATATAATAATTGAAATATCAGGAAAGACAAAGAGTTCGCCTGGTATAGTAGTAGCCTGTGTCTGAGAGGGACTAAGACAAGATGTCTGCAAAGAAGCTTCAAAACAGTATAAGAGGCAACAGTAGAATTACATACATTTGAATGGTGAAGCCGTCTGGTTTATGCCCTGAGACATACCTTTCTGTTTGTTTCTTTCTGTAGAAGGTCTTCTAATGCTCAGAGAAAGCTGACAAAGTAACTGTTTCAAAGAGTCAAAATTAAACTGCAAATATATTGACATTTGTCCTCCAAGTGTATCTGGGAATTTTCTATGAAGATGGTTTTTGAAATCTCCTGTATAACAGAGACTAGGAAATACCTGCTGTGTAATGGAAGGCAGTAGAAGGCTCATCTATCTCTTCATAGAAAATTCAATGGTCAGGAAATGTCATTACAGTACACACAGTGAGTTGTTTCTTCAAACAGTTAGTTGTATAAAATTGTCTGTCTCTTTAGCCATTTTATCTTTTCTGTCTTTTTACCCTTGTGCTGTTGTCTTCATTTATCATCACTTTCTCCATTCCCTGAGACTTCAGGATTCTTCTTTTCACTCACAAAATGTCTTCATCATTCCTGTGTTAGTCTTTAACATCTAGCAATTGTTTTCTTACCCTCTTTCAGTCATTATAATGAACAGAAACATACTTCAGCTGCACATAGATCAAATCTACTAGAGGTTTGTTTTGAAAGTATTTTGAAAACCACTGTGGAAAGGCTACAAAGTGTGGAGAATAGAAAATCCTTAACCTTCACAGAGCCTACCAGGTGCACAACTTTCACACCCAGCTCATTTCACTCACTAACAAAATAGTACCCTTGTTGCATGTTTCCTTTTATTGTCTTTAAGGGGATCGAATCTATCACCATAAATCTTAAATATCTCCAAAACTACAAGTAAAAATACATAAATATATGTAACAGATGCAGAATTGCCTCCTGGGATGCATGTATTATGCATACAGAACTGTCATAACATCCCTCATACAATCACTTTTTTTTCTCTGCTCATGGTCTTTACACCTATCTCATTTTGACAATGTGCCTGGAAGTAATATGGATACTAAAATGTAACTAACACCATAAAAACACATTTGCCACTTTTTGAAATTTACTTATTTATATACATACAGAATCAAAGAAATCCACCTAGATTAGAAAAAGCAGTAACCGCATAAAAGCATTTCTTTTTCTTAACCAAATTACTGAAAACAGCTATGATTTTCAAGAAGAAATTGTCTTGTAATGGATTAAGTTTAATCCACATAGTACAATTTTACTTTTTCTTTTAGTATTTTACTTCTTACTTTAGAAGAGAGAAAAAGAAGTTGGGTTTTATTTGTATTGCAGTTATAGCTCTCTAAATTTGCCAATAATATTGTAAGTGGGTCGTATTGATCTAGTTCAAAGTCTTAACCTTTTTAGCTGAAAAGTGATCTAAAAATTACAAACAAAATTATCAAAATGTTTTACTCTTGAATTAGATCTTTTAGATCTAGATTTTGTTTCTAATTTTTTTTTTTCTAATTCAAGGGCAAATTCTTTTTGATGTTTCCTCCACTTGGTACTGGTAAACTCTGCTCAGCACTGGCAAGCTCACTTGGGGTACTGTGTTTGACATACAGAGGCACTGGGGAGGGTTCAGTGAAGGGAATGGAGGATCTCTCCCATGAGGAAGGGCTGAGAGTTGGGCCTGTTTGGCCTGAAGAAACTGGGGAGGGAAACTTGTCAATGTCAACATAAATACCTGAGAAGAGTGCAAAAAGAACAGAGCCAGGCTTGTTTCAGTGGTGCACAGTCATAGGACAAGAGGTGGCAAGCACACACTGAACCACTAGCTCTAGG
The DNA here is from genome assembly GCA_008694505.1 of Cyanoderma ruficeps. NCBI lineage: Eukaryota > Metazoa > Chordata > Aves > Passeriformes > Timaliidae > Cyanoderma > Cyanoderma ruficeps. The sequence goes on along the minus strand of VZDJ01007754.1, from coordinate 1,153,959 downwards.
TCATCCTGCTTGGGCTGGAGAGTTGGAGAAGATGATCTCCAAAACAACATTCCCTGAAGTTTCAATGTTTTTGTAGTGTCTTTGAGAATATTTCCACTTTTTCTGTTGAACAGAAATAATCACAAAGAAAGTGTTTTACTTTTAAAAGCAAAATAAAATGCTTTGATTTGGTGATCTTGCGTAGAGCTTAATGAATGACACAAGTTGCTTTGGGCTTTGTCAAACTCTCGGATGGTCAAGGATTTTTTTAATCACTCATCAGTCGCATGTTTCAATAACGTCTGCTACATTAGGTAGGATATTACACATCACTGAATGAGTGGTAGACTAGCAATAACAAAAGTTATTCAATAATTTCAGGAGGTAAGTGCATTCCTTGTTTTATGGCTTTATTTCTTTCCAGTCTGTCAGAAAAGTGACTGAACATGACTGCCTGTGTCTTTGCAGATTCATAATGTGTGTCACAAGAGACACAGATACTGTCCTCAATATTTTTATTTTTAATTCTAATTGATTTCCAAAGACATACAAGAGTAAAAAGATTTTGAGGACAGCTCTGTTAATAAATGCACACACACCCTGCAGCCCTTCATATGAACAGTATTAATAAATTGTTAACAAAAGTGTACAAAGAAATTATAACACTTTTAGCAAACCATTTCTAAGTAATGTTTCAAATTTTTTTATTGTGTTGCATTTATAGTAATGTGTGCTGCATTCAGATTAGCTATGTTTAATATTGCAGCTCTTCTTCTACCATACCTTTCTTCCCAAGTATGTGATATGAACCATGACATTACAATCTTAAAGCTGTAACAAGAATGAGTTATGTTTGTACTATTTCCCATTCTCATTATATTCTTTGTCACACAATGAATTAATGTTGTGCCATTCTCTGCTCTCATTACAATCTTTTCCTTATGAATGGGGCATCAGAATTTTAATGTCTTTTGTAATCTCTGAGTTATAGGAGTGTGTTACACTACTATGACCTTGCTAATATTTTTGCATGGTCATTGGCTGGCTGCACACTGCTGGTGTGAGGTTACACCCAGCAGCCAATCCAGGGGCTTTGACAGTGGCTGCCTCAGAGTGTTCCACTAACCTGACATAAAGCCCAGGGGCCCAGGTGGGTTAACGCTGCTCCTAAGGACTGCTAAACATGAGGAAGTGTTCATTCTCTTCCCAGGTATGAACTAAGTATCAAGACTTCCGTTTCCACAAATTATGAAGCACTTACAAGAATGATAATATGCAAGCTTTTTGCAAGTGCTTTCATTCTTCCTTTGCTTTTATGTTTTTCATGGGTTTAAAAACTGTTGTGTATTGCTTCCATATTAAAAAAGAAATTAGATTGAGGCATCTAAATTTCTGTTGTTCTTAAATTGAAAGCAGTTGGAAGCCAGGAGTTTAAAAACTTGCTAATGCACTGAGTGTGTGGCTGACAGATTGGAAACTCCATTTAAGTCTCTCTTTTCCAATTTTGAAACCCAGAAACAGGGTATATCCACTTTCCACTACCTGTGCTTTTAGCTAGAAATCTGAATATTTTCAGTTATGTATTTAGTTGACTACTTGTCTTTTTAGGGAATCTTACTTGATAGAGTTTTGTACTATTAGTTTAAAAAAATCTTTATATTTAAATCATAACGAAGTCTGATATAAGTCAGAACATATTGTAGAAACATGGAAAAACAGAATATAAATTATAAAAAGGATTCATGTTTATCAAATATGCTTTTCATGTTAGTTGATTCTTGAAAGCATTTTCCAGTTTACCCAACATAAATTATATATATGATAATGAATAAATATGGATTTTCTTTTTATTTTTTTTATCCTATCATGTAATAAAAACATGTTCATAGCCCTAAGGAGCTGCTACTAAAAGTTGTTTTGTGATAAAAAAACTGAATCAGTTAGCGAAATGTTAATACTGGCATGTTGAATACGATGACAAGTAAATTGGCAGATGTCAGTCAGCACCATGTTGAAATAAAGCCAGAAATTTAAGTCTTTTGGGGAGAGTATAATTTTCCATTTAACAGAAAAGCAACTGTAAGCAATAAACAGTGTTTGACTTAGATGCTGTTGAAACCCATAACTACTAAATCACAACCCACCCATCACTCTGAGATACTAAGGAGTTGCTTTGGTTAGGAAACTTATCATTAAGAATTGCGTAAAACCACTGTGACCTTACAGAGACTGTGGGAATGAGAACACTTACAGGAGCCTAAGAGCTTTGCTGAATAGCAGAGGGTATCTTGCACACAGAATTCCTTACCTTTAGTCCAGTTCTATTTTCTGTCCTGGGGTGATATTTGATTACTATAAGAAACTCTGATCAGCAGTGGTTCATACACACAGCTTCTTTATTTAATTTCTTTTTCTTTGTTTCTTTGGAACTCATCAAGGTGCATTCTCAGCATCTCACAATTTTAAAATTAATTTATCATTGTAATATTTCCAGTAAAGAAATATGTTACAGCTTGCAAATTTAGATAAAATTTAGATGAAAGGACTTGACTGGTTTGACCTACCAGAACTGTCATTAACTTTGTCTCTTTACACACAGTCATGTGTGTGAAGGAAAGGCCACGATCTGGAACCTAAGCAATGGCCAGTTAGGAACATGGGCTCTAGTGGGCAGTTATTTTTATTATTGTTAGGAAAACCACTCATTTATCAAAATTTAGAGTGTGGGGCAGAGAATGCACTGAAGAGCTTCTCTACTGCTGTTACAGCCCAGAGAGCCAAACGTGTCCTGGGCTGCATCCAGAGCAGCGTGGGCAGCAGGGCCAGGGAGGGGATTCTGCCCCTCTGCTCTGCTCTGCTGAGACCCTACCTGCAGGCCTGCATCCAGCTCTGGGGTCCCTGCACAAGAAGGATATGGACCTGTTGGAGTGAGTCCAGTGGAGGGCCACCAAGATATTTAGAGGGCTGGAGCAGCTCTACTATGAGGAAAAGCTGAGAGAATTTGGACTATTCAGGTTGGGGAAGAGAAGGCTCTGGAGCGACCTAATTGAGACCTTTCAGTACCTGAGCTGGAGAGGGACTGTTTACAGGGATATGTAGTGACAGGACAAGGGGGAATGACTTTAAACTGAGACTAGGTTTATAGTGGATATTAGAAAGAAATCCTTTATTGTGACAGTGGTGATGCACTGGAACAGGTTGCCCAGAGGAGTTGTGGATGCCCCATCTCTAGAAATGTTCAAAGCCAGATTGGATGTACCGGTGATCATCCTAGTTTAGTGGAAGGTTCCTTGCTCATGGCAGGAGGATTGGAATTAGGTATTTCAGGTCCCTTCCAACCCAAACTATTCTATGATTCTATGATACTTGAAGAATCTGAGAAGGTCCATTTCGAACATCTCAGCTGGTGAGTATTTTGGAAAGTCATTGGGCTTTATCTCTGCTGTATAATCCTTTAAGAATAAGCTACAAATTTATAAGAATTTCCACTCTATGGCTGGTTTATTATAGTGTCTCGGGAAGGTGCAACCAGGAAACCAAACCTACCACTCGAAGTTAGCTTTTTTGGGAAGAAATGGGAGGGATTTTGCTGTGACGCAAGATCACAAAACATATTGGAGAGTTATTAGTTTCTGTGAGAGTTATAGGGCAATGGCCTTCAAATATTAGCTCATTTCTTTCTAAATTAGTATCTTTATATGTACCTAAATAATTTTTTCTTTCTCTTTTGCATTTTTGGTTTCTACTTACACTTTTGTCCTTTGCATTTAAATTAGATGCTCCTGTCAGCATTTAATTACTAACAAATACAACTGTGTAACAAAGTCAAGTGAGGAATATGTGTCAAGTTTTAGATTTCTCTTTAGAGACTTGACTTAATTTGATTTGGGTAATGTAGTTAGGCAAAATGAAGTTTACATAACATTAATTCTGTCCCAGAACAGTGGTGTCCACAACTTTTGTGTGGAGGAAAGTTCATGTGTTTTGAACTTTGAAGTAATCCCTTTACAGGTTAAACCTCAAATTCTGATGCTTTCTCCCATTATGCTAAATGTATTAAGGTAGGTGTTCGATAATTACTTCAGTTTCCAGTACTTTGTGTAGCTGCTTTCCTCCAAGGAAAACACAGATTGGTTTTATGCATTAAAAAGTGTTGATTCTATACAACATGTGCAATAGTTCAAAATTATGTGAAAACAATGGCTAAAACTGAAGTCAATGTCTAAAATGACAAAACAAAAGCTATTTTTGCATTCTAAAGTCTCTTTTTCCATAAGGATTTTTACTTCCATCGATGATGACCTTTCTTCTCCTACATATTTTTCATCTGAAAGTCTCTGGCCTTTCTGAACTTGAACAGAAAAATAAACTCTAGTTTTGAAAGAAAATGGAAAAAAGTACAAAGGTATGTATAAACGAGAATTTGTTGCCAGATGTCAGAAAACTGGACTGACTGGAGAAAAAAGACCTGACCCAGGGTACATGATATGACTACAAAACCAAGTTTGTTTGTTTGTTGTTGTTTTATACCAGATTCCATTGCACACTCACTTTTTTTTTTAAAAAAATAACATTAAGAAATCAAATTTCTTATTTATCTGAAGGATTTGTATTTACATATGCTTTCTTCAAATCAATACCACAAATTAAGCTTCTGCAAAATGTATCTTCTCAGAAAAAAAAAAAAAGGTGAAAGGCTGCAAACAGTTATAAGTAACCTTGGCATTCTTGCTGATAAGAATAAATGCCTGTTTACTCTAGAAAGTTCTATATTAAGCCCAGCAGTGTACAAAAAATTAATTGACATGACTGTTGGTGAAGCATAGATCTTACCAGTTTAATCTGTTAAGTTCTGACTTAGCCAACTGTCTAGCAGCAGAAGACTCTGAAATTTGCAAATATGAGCTGCAAATTTTGATAGAGTGAAAGAACATAGAAGTTTCCATATTACTTTCCAGTCTGCTTCAAGCAAAAGATTTCATAAAAGAATACTTTTGATTCTGTTCTGAATGCATGTAGAATATATGATATATAGGATATATCATATATTACATGAATTATTAATTTATGTGTATATATATATATATATGTAACTCCTGTATCCTAGAGAGACATCAAGTGTTTTAGGTTGTCTACCTCATAGTGATTTCCTTGAGCTACAAGTTCTCACACTTTCAATGTTAGAAAAAATTCTACATTAAATTTCTATACAGTGATAAATCGTCCCGCATTCTCTGAAAGCGAAAATTCTTGCAAAACCAAAGACCAAGATGCAGCCACCTCTGGTTAGAAGTACACTAACACTGCACTTCTTAACGTTTTAGGGTGTGAAGTGAAACAATAGCTCTTATTCAATTGAAATTGTGAGGGGAATTTAGATAAGCAGAAGGTAATTATACAGGTTAGAATTTGGCCCTAATGCAGGGGCTGACACCTCCTATCAAGAGGTATGTAATCACATTGCGTGATTTTCTCAAGAAACACTGTACAGAGCAGTGCTAATTTTCAATGCTCTTGTGAACAGCATTTCACAATATGTGTTATTTTTTGATACTCCATGAAAATTCTCCGTAACTGCTTTTAAGACATTTCCCCTGGTGCAGAGTTTTATTTTTTTTAAGAACATGTTCTGAAAAGCACTGACAGCCTCTTCAGCAGAAGAGCCAGGATTGTCAGCCATTGATGCAAAAACCTGAATCTGCTTTGACACCCCAGAATAAGCTTCTGGCAATGTTATGTCTTTCTTTTAGATGTTTGGATAAATCACACAGCTCAGAAGCTGCATCATACATTATGCCTAAGTTATAAACAAATGTTGCTGAGGTAAGGATATTTCTCAGTCCAATGTACTGAATCTCTAGATGTCTCTTAGCTGCCTCAGGGAAATGTTTGCTCAAGGCTTGGCTGTGTGTTCTAAGTGGTTTATATGGATCTTCCAGGAGACCCAACCAAACAGATGTCTGTATTGATGCTCACTCCTTTCTTAAGCACCTGTGTTTTTCCACCAGCAGCGGAGTGTTTGGAGTAGTTGTGATCCAGAGATACACTAGAAAAGAGAAAGAGAGAATCTGTGCCAGTCAGTGGTGGTGTTCTTTCTGCCTCTGACCTTAATAAGGCTTATGATCATGCCAAGTGAGGACTCTTTCCCAGTGGCTGTCCTCATATGATACTTGATTGCTGCAGGTTCCTCCCTTCATGTGGTTTGTGGTTGCTGGCAGCTGACCTGGACTGAACAGAGGATCCTCTTGGATAGAATGGTATTGTTGATATATTCACAAGCTTTATAACAGGCTTGCTTCACTACCTATTGACTGTTTAACCTTTCCATTTGCTCATGTGGAGCACCACCTGCATTATGTGTCTTTCCTGTTGGGTTCTGTAAGGCCCAAAGCTTCAGGATCTGCTTGTAGGCAGGAACAGAGACTTGGTGGAGATTGTGCTGGAAGAGTCCTGTGATAAAACCGCTGTGAAAGAGGAATGCCAGGGCAGACATCAGACAACATGGGAAAGATACATGAAATCTTAACTTTCTTCAGGTTTGAGGGGCCTTTTTGCAGTCCTGAAAAGCATGTGTACATGAAACAAACAATAAGTACAAAGCTAGCTGCCCTGTTTGGACATCTACATTCTTCTTTGTTTGTATGTTGGTTGTTTTTTGTTTCGTAGTGTGATATTTATTGCCTCTAACTCTTGAGTATTTAAAAGTTGGATTTTTCCATGTTTGGTGGACAAAGAATCCCTGGAAGATGATTCATCTCACTTGGCATGTGCTGCATCTGCAGAGAACTGTGTTTTGGATGTTTTTTTCTATTCACTGTAAAAGGACATTTTGACAAATCTATTCATGTAGTCTTCAACTCTTAAATGGTTACAGTTATACACTAAGAGAAGCACTTACAGACAATTGAATCACTATTTTAGTATTTTTTTAAGTGTTACAGTGCTACCCATTTATATATGATAATCAGACTATTAAAACAGTCATCCAGGATACAGAAGATTTATGCTTTAAGATCTCTCTATTCCAAAATGCTGTAATTCCTGTCTCCCAGTCAGGTAAATTCCAACACTGGTGCCTGTGTCAAATCCATCACACCTAACAGTTACCAAATACTAAAGTCCTTAGGAACTGTGTGTTCACATGCTCCAAATCTGAGTCATACCATAACCACGAATGACACAAAACACACTAATTGAGATTTATTAAAAAAAAAAAAAAAGGAAAAAAAAGGCAGCAAAATGTTTGTTACCCCCATTCCTATACTGGTTTGGTTCACCCCATGTGTTATTCTGGATTTAACATTCCCACTTCGTTGCCAGATGTCCTACTTCCAGGAGACAGGCAGTGGGTGTTAGAAGTGAGGAAAATAATGAGAACTCCAAAGGTGAATTAATGAATGATGATGTTCATCTGGCAGATAGCACCTCTGGTGCGTTCCTTTTTTAAAACCTTTATCAAATGACAGTTGATTTCAAAGGCACAAGAGAACATGTATGTGTCTTGATACAGTAGGTATGGCTGATATCTGTTTTTAGGGAACGTGGAAGTATAAAAGTTTCTCTTCTAAATTCAGCTGTCTGTATGGGATTCAAATAGATAGTCAGTATCCATTCTTTCACAAAAGTAATGGAAAGAACTGTACACGTCCAGAGCAACTCTCCTCAGAAGATTATTTATTCCACCTTTTTTAGAAAATTGTATGGATTATATCATGGGCTGAAAGTACCATTCTCTCTGGGTTGACAACAGAGGAAGTTAAGACAGTTCATCTAGGCTAAACATCTAACTTTTTCGTGAGTTAAATTACATGAATGTCAACCTCACTTGTATCTGTTATTTGGTTTCCTTTGCAACCAAAGTGGTTTAGAGGTTTACAAGACTGCTGAAGAATGAAGGCAGGCAAACCAGGCAAATGGTATGATGAGGACAAAAAGACATTAAGACAGGTAGTGAATCGAGAAATAGGAGATGGGAGATCTGGAAAAGGGAAATGAAGAGATCACATACAGAACATTTTAAACTTATTTACTCCAATAGGTATTTTGCCATTGAAAAGGTAATGGCATTGAGACAACCTTGTTAAACAATAGAATCCCCAAAATAATTTAAAGAGAAATACTAAAAAAGAAAATAGATATTCAATCCTTTTTACGGCACTTCAGAATATAAAAAAATAGTTGGGCTTCAGGCAGGAAAGGTTAGTGTCATCCAGCTCTAGATATCCATCTAACAATGTTATAATAAAAAATGAGAGGTTTCCTAAATAATGCCAGGGAATTTCCAGAACGACTCAGACACACTTGACCTTACTTTATGGAATATACTGAGAACAAGTTCAGGAATTCTAAAATAGATCTGAAAATAGACAAATCCTAATGATAGCATGATTTCCATCCCATATTAGGAGAGGGTAAGAAGATAGATCAGCACTAAAGACTATAAAAGGTCAGCAAAATATTTATGGAGGAGTAAGAAGCTTGCTTGCTTTATTTAGGCTTTAATTTAAGCAACTAAGTAAAAAATAAACTCATTGAAGTCTGAGGTTTCTGAGAATTTAGTTTTATTTGGTTCTTTTATTTGGTTTGCTTTGCTTTTGCTTGGTTTGACTGTAGGAAGAAATGGCATGGTACTCTTAAAATCAGATCTGAGTTTTACAAGGAATCATAGTGCATCCACTCTCACACAATGGGGGAAGATGGAAATACATGGAAACATGTAAAGTATCAATGAACTGGAGTGCTTAGAGATCATTGGAAAACATAGACAAGATAAATGCAATAAATTTATAATTCTGAAATGCTGGGCACAGCTGAAATTGACTTGAGTGATTGTTGTAAGTAAAATAAAATCTCAGGTGTTCCCTGAAGTGGAGAGATGAAAAAGAAGATGCTGCAGACTAACATTATATGTCAAAATACAGTGCCAATGCCACAGTTTCAGGCTGGAAGACTGCTGTGACAGCAACTTTTTGTGCATAAAGTTATTAGCAATAAATAAATAAATAAAAAGAAATAATTAGAATGAACTCCTGTTGCAGATCACCACACAAAAGGAGACAAAGAACTTAAAACTGCAAGCTTAGCTCTTGAGAGACTGTCCAGGACATTTATGAGAACATAAAAAGGAGAGGTGGAAACAATGCATGCAATATGTTTATATGAGTCGGGGAAACTCAAAAGCAATGCAAAGTGTTTGAGAAGGATATTATAATGAGAGATGCTAGTAACTTTATGGAGAAAGTAGAGGATACTTGAGGGAAGAATGCATCCTACCAGCTTGTGTACCTATCCATAAGCATGCAATACTGTAGTCAGAAAGGATTATATATCTTTACAGCCAGATATTCCAGTTAGCACTGACACTGGGAGTGAAGGCAGGTCAGTGAATTTTATAAATTCCAAATATTATTAGGGTACAGGCATTGCATGAGTCTGTATTACTGTATATGAACTTCAATTGTAGCCATTAATCTTGAGCATGTTGTACCTCTCCTAGAATCCTGAGGACTCTTAGGCCTCTACTCTCAAAAGAACTCCATCACGTGAAAATTAGCTGAATTGTGTCTTGATATTCATTCAATGTGACCTGGGATATAAAACATGCTGCTGTTATTTCCAGTTTCTCCAGATGAAATCACAGATGGCTTTTGGGGCATCTTTTCTACTCCAGCCTGAAATCAAGGAGGTGAGCTTAAAATCTGAAGCAGACACAGAGAAGCCCTCACACAACTTCACTGCAGGACGCCCCAGGATGCACCCACCAAAAGCACAGCGGTGCAGCTGAGACTGTGCCTCCCTGCACAAAAAAACTTCTCTGAAACAAAACAAAAACCTCCTGGTTGGCACCATCTCACCTGGGAGGAGGCAGATACCAGCTCAGGGGAAAATCCAGAGCCTGCTACCTTCTGCCAGCGCATGTACTTGCCTGTTTCCTAATTTGGAAACAACAATGGTAGGTTGCTTGAGGTCACCCATGCAGACTAATCACAGAGAAATATTGTGGTGCTGTGGAAATAGTCCAAAGGGGAAAAAAAAGAACAGTAGATGAAATGCATGCAAATTGTGGTTTCACATACGAAGAAACCAGCATGAAAATATTTTCAGCCAGGGCTTTTATCATGTGAATGAGCAATGTGAAAATTACATATGTAGCAATAATTGTTGTTATTTTTTTCTCACATGGGGAAGTATCTTAAAGAGTATCAGTGGGGTTTAGGTTCAGTCTACTATCTAGCCTATACTTTAATAATTTGGAAGATAGTAAATTCAATGAGAGGATTAATTACAAAGATAGAAGAGCAATAAAAAGACATCCCAGAGAGATTAGGATAAAAAACAGCAAAGTCAGTTACATGCTGAACTGGTATGAGTTAACAAGCAAAATAATCTGAAATACCAATACCACACAGAAACTGAAAGAATTTATATGGAGTGAAGAAAGCATTATCAAGTGGGAAATTGACCTGTGATGTGAAGCAATAGCAAAAAAATTCCAAAATTAATTTTGGAATGAAGCACCTCACCACAGTGTATGAAGAGAGTAGTCCTTTTCACTAGGACTCTGTGTGATCCTATCCACAGTACTGCATTCCTTCCTGGATATCTCATTATCAGGATTGCGGTTTGGAAAGTGTCAAAGTAATTAGGAAACAAGAAATTGTTGACATTGGGTGGAGAGGGTGGGAATTAGTAAGCTAAATGTGAAAACTGATGTAGCAATGTTTAAAGGAAGAGCATAACACATTGAAAATGCCCTGGAACTGTCAGGGCCGGAAAAGAATTGTCTGATATAACTCCTGGCACAACTGAGCTAAGACTGAAAAGAAAAATAGTAGATAAATGCAGGCAAAATAACCAGGTATATTTCCTGCCAATTGCCACTATTAGGCTATTTTCCAAGGGAAGCTCTTTCACTTGAGACATTAAAAATTGGATTGGACAGAATTCTGTGAGATGTATTGTTTTATGTGGCTTAATATGTGGTTTTTGTCAGTAATATAGGCCAAATACATCAAGACTGCATACAGTTCCTGCTGCTATTAAGAGCAGGTATTCAAGCACAGAATGTGTCGCTGTGTTTCTTCTATGGTGTTCTTCAGTGGGATGTCCTTGCATTTACCCTTTTCTAGAGATCTTTGGTCTTTTCAATGGCACGTAACTGGCTGTAGGAAACATTTCTAACTGACTTGTATTTAACAAGAGATTTCTAGCTGAGGAAGTGGGACCATGTTTGAGTGTGTGCTGTTTCCAATTCGCTGGACTTATTAGCAGTTTATACCCTGTGTTTGGTTAAGAATGTTCTCAGACACTATTCTAAGATGTTATTAATCCTTTTCATTATTGTTTTTAATCAGTGTGGGTACACGCCGTGTGCCAAGAATAGGCTGCAAGGTTTAGTTTCCTTGCCTGATAGTTTAATAATTCTCTCTTGAATAGGAGAACTTGCCTTCAGAAAGATTTATCAGGTTAAAAAAAGGTTTTGATTTAATATTTGAAGATGGAGTTAGCCTCCCGCTGTGCTTTAAGCATTTGAAAACCTGCTGCAAAGTGGCATTTCAAAGACAGCTTAATATTAAATTCAGTTTGCAATATTCATATCTAATTGTTGTAAGACCTGTTGTTCTGTTAATAAGTGGCAGAATAACAATGTTATTATGTTTGGTTTTCACATGCATTTTTAGACCTTTGTTAAAGGACATTGTTCTTGCAAAGGCTTTCCTCAAAGAAAAGAAAAACATTTACATATACAGCAGATAAACTCCTGCAGCTTCAGAGCAGCTTGGGTGTTTATCATCTAGTGCAGAACTGATTTGAGTGTTATTCTTCTCAGCTATTCTCAGAGTACACATTTTATTCTCATTTAAGCATTGGCTAGTTGTGTTATCCAAATCACTGCATTATGAAAATAAAATATACAAGAATATGAAATTATATGAATAGGAAAATATGCTATTTTTTATGAACCGCATGCAATCTTGTCCTCTGTGTTTTCTTCTACAGCGGAGGTAATGTAATAAAGAATTTTATATGACTTTAGCACTGATGTTATTGGGTGATTTAAACCCATTTTCCCACTGTAACTCAGCTGTTCTGCATTTTAGAGATTGTTTCTACCGATATTGCTGAAAATATCAAGAGAGTAGCTGCAGAAGTGACACTGGCTACTTGCTTCTGTTGGACGGCTTTTATCTGGCATAAAACTATTAAACATACAGTCATTATGAATCATTAATAGCCTGACAGCAAAGTTGACTGCAGTGGGAAAATCAAGTCAGTTTTATTATTCATTAAGACATTCCTGAAGGAGCTAACTTTTCACAGAAAGAATAGACAATAGAATTATAATATTTCATACTTTTGAATGTGGTCATGTGTTAAACTACTTTGCCTTGTTATAATCAGATTTTTTCAGTTACTTATGCTAATCATTTTGGTTACATTTTTATTGCATGCATTCTGCTTAATTGAAAAATCTGTCTTACAGGATACCTATGTAATGTCTGATTTTCTTTATAATAGTTACATTATACACACCTTCTCATATTAAATTTTAGTTTCTCAAAGGAATTTTATAAATTAAAATCAGGCCAATCATGAATTTAAACCTAGTCTTAAGACTGTGCCTCACATTCCTCTTACACAGGTCTTACTCTTTCCCAGACAGAGAAGTAGTCACAGATTTTGTGGAGAAAAACATAGTAATGGCTGATGTACACATTCCAGCAAAGACAAGACCACTGATACATTTGATTTCCTTGTTCTCTTTTTTTCTCTTTTATTTTGGCCTCCTTTGATACGGGATAGTATTAGTAGCTCTCAAGTTAGAGCCAGAGAAGTTGTGTTGGGGGAGGGTGCTGTAGAGAGATATATTAATCTAGCTGTTTATCTAGATAGATAAAGAATCTAGCTGTTCTTAGGGTAAAATTTGATTTGTGAACTCAGCCTAACTTTTAGAGGTACTTTGAATTCAAGTCCATGGGCAATGCTGGTGGAGTTGGCTAAGACTTTACTTGCTTGTATGAGTGAAACCTCCCTCCCCCCAATTTCTATGTATTTAAGCCATGTGCTCATTCAGCATCCCAATCTCTTCATTTTGCTGTCTTCATAATGGGAGTTCCAATGCCACGCAATAGAAGCCAGAAGTCTAATATATTAAGGTGTTTTTATATTTTCGGTCATAAATATAGCAGTGGATTCTCCGTGCTCGCAAAGAGAACACATTGACCTTCATAGATGAGATTCTGCCATATCCAGGCACACAGAACAGTGTTTTAGTCACAGCTTTTCATTTGCTCCTGTTGCTGAACATGGCTAGAAAGATAAGCTTATATGACTATGCAGAAAAACTTATTTTAAAGAAGTAAATTCAAAGGTCTGTCTCACATACTATTTTCACAACCTGGGAAATACAATGTTATCCCCAAACTTCTTAGATTGTTCAAGACTGGCATTTGAATATGAAACACACGAAAACACATGATTCAAAATATCACATGGTAAAAAGATGCATTCAGAGCTATCACAATTAACATATCTAGAGTTGTAAGTGCTGACTATCAAAACATTAGTTACATAGTTAGTAAGCATTGGTTCAAACTGTTGTAAAATAACACTTTAATATTGATGAATCTAGGTAAACTTCCAGTCCAGATCATTCTTTTTCCATGGGCATTGCGACAGTGCTATTCATATGCCAAAAATACTGCACCAAAATTAGAAAAGTGGTACTAAAAGAGCACTACAGAAAAGTTAACACATCCTGAGAACAATCTGTCTTCTGGTAGGTTCCAGAAGTAGGTTCTGGTGCAGAATCAGAATTTTTGGGTTGGAAAAGACCTCTAAGATCATTGTGTCCAACTGATCACTGTGTCCAGCTATTAACCCAGCACTGTTAAGTGCACTACTAATTCTTATTTAATGCTGTATCTACAAATCTTTTAAATACTTCCAAGGGATGGCGACCCCGCCACTTCCCTGGATAGTCTGTCCCAATGCTTGACCACTCTTTCAGTGAAGAATGTTTTTCCTAATATAATGTCTAAATTTTTCCTGGCACAACTTGTGGCCATTTCCTCTTGGCCTGTCACTTGTTACCTGGGAAAAGAGGCTCATCCGTATGTCTCTACAACCTCCTTTCAGGTAATTGTAGGGAGTGATAAGGTCTTCCCTGAGACTGTTTTTCTTCAGATTAGACAACACCAGTTCCCTCAGCCACTCCTCAGGAGTGTGTACCTGGCTGCACCAGAGAGTGGAAGGTGTGCATGCTGAGATACCATACAGCAGGAAACTGCTAGACTTATTGAAGGCTTTGCTGGAAGGTTAATGATCCCTCAGCCATCAGTGACATTGGGATTATGGGCCTGATTGACAGATAGGATGCCAGTATTCCTCACAGTGCTTGGAAAGCACATAAAAAGAGAGCAATTGTCAGGGAAGAATATCAGTGCTATTCCAGCCATATTCTGTCATTGGTCCCTGTGTTTAGGTGAAGAGATCTCACCGTCTCACGCTGTTTCAGTGTACCTCAGACAGTTCATCCAGGTCCTTACATTTAACCACTAGCTTTATTCCTTTCATACAGAGTTAAAGAGTGGTCCATCCCTCTCACTTCTTTCACACGTCCTCCTCAGAAAGCTGTTTGGGTTCCTGACCTCTCTGCCTCTCTCTCTCCACTGGCACTTCAAGTGCTTACTTACTACTTATAAGTTTACAAAAAAATCAGTTTTTCATTTAATTACTCCAGCATTCCTGACAACCCATTCTTAGCAAAGTTCCCTCACGCCTTACCTTGAAAGTACTTTGAGAACTGGTATGTTTAAAACACAAATGTAGGCACATGATATATACTAATCTGTGGAGCAGAATGTAAAAACCCAGAACAAAATCACCACTTTATTGCTGGTGTCATCCACAGAGTCTATAAATCTGAATTTTATATCTGCAACACATGAGCAAAACCTGGCCTGTATTTCTTTTTAACGTATCTTCATTCTAATCATTCCTAACACTAACTGCAAGTGTCTCAAACTTGACAGCTAGTTTAGCATTAGACAACAATAGAATATTTCATTTCTGTAAGTTTAGTTATCTTGTTAAAATTCATATTTGCTTGTAAAATACTGAGAAAGGCTTTTAATCATTTGCTGTCAAAATGCCAGGTGGGTTTTTATATCAAGAATTGGTAAAGTCAAAAGATTCTTTTTAAGTATTTTTTTTAATATAAGATATATTTTTATACTGCCTGGAAAAAAAAATAAAACATATAGCTGAAAAAAGAGAGGGAAGCATGAAATAAAGATGGGGCTTGCAGATCTATGGGGTTTTGCTCTACACAGCACTTGTGGGTGTGGTGGAGGTGAGGTTAAACAAAGGAGGGTTTCAGGCCTAAGAGAAGAGAAGAACCTGAAAGGAGGAGCTGCCCGAGATCAGCTCCTGCAGGAATCACATCAGAGAGAATGTAAGCAGGATGGAAATAAGAGCTACCTTATGCTGCCAACCATGAACAAAGATGAAAAGTCAGTGAAGGACTGGGGAGGAGGCTCAAGGAGGAGGAGGAGGTGGGAAAGAACAATGAGTTGAAACATCATCACCTCTGTTGGCAAAACAATCTTCTCCATTGCATCTTTTCACAGCCCCAGCTGTTTCTTCACTACCTCTCCACTGTTATTGCTCTCAGACCTGGATGGAGAAAACAGAGCAACTATTTTGTGGTAGCTTTATTCTTAATGATCCGTTATCCATTTGTATTTATAGGCCATCCATGCCCAGGAGCCTTTGGGCACATAACAAAATATAACAAAAACACAGCTTAGTTTTAAAAAAGGCAACATGGCCCAATTAATTCCCCAATTAATTAATTTATTCTACTTCGCTTTGAATTTTGGTCTAAGGATTTTATGTAGGACATTAAAAAAAAAAAAAAAGAACAGTTCCACTGACAAGACAGGTAATTATTTTATTCAATGATTTTTCTCAATGCAAAGCTATTAATAGCTGGATCACTAGCGGGGGGCCAAATTCTGCCCTGAGGTAAATCCAGCACCATTTCACCAACTTCAAGGGAATTACTGTTTTACTCGGATCAGAACTGGGCTGTTAAATTATAGCTGCCCAGTTATTCATAGAAATGAACTAAATTATTTTTCTTTCCTTTCTTTTTCCCTCTTGTTCTTCAAATATAGAAGTTAGCTCTAAATCACTAAGCCAAAACTGTAGTATATGGGTGTAGTTTCTCCTCTAAGGAAAAGAGGAGAAACAGTCTCCCTTTCAACCCCTTGAGAAGCATCCACAGACTCCATTTGTGTCCACATGGTTCTCTGTCTGTAAAAACACGGGCATGACTTGACAAGACCTCAAATAAAGTTCACATTGCCAGAAAACAAATGACATATGTACGGTACGAGGACAAAGGAAAGGCAGACATATTCAAATATTTAATGTACAAGGCTGCACATCTTTTATCCTCCTCCCACATCCAAAGCTTCCCAGATATTTGTTGTAAATACGTCACTGAATACCACAAGGAAAGTTTACGTGTGCTTTGATTAAGCTGTGGATTCTCTGAAGAATAAAGGGGTTTAGGTTTTGGGATCACTGTGCCTGTGTACTGTCATCCTGGTGGGGGCTCCCCATTCCTGTGAAGGGAGGGAACAGGTATGGAATGAACACTGCTCCTCTTCTCAGTGAATTTACACCCACATGTTTTCAAGTGCCCTGCTGTGTTTAAATACCTCATTATTAGGTAGCAATTATGTTATCTTTTTACCATACCTTACTTCCTTGTTTTGAACATGGATCACTGATCTACTTAGACTGACAGTGATTACTAAATGCCAGGCTGAAAAGAAATTTGCCTCAGACAAGATAGTAAAGCGAAACACACTGGTAGCATCCTTGAGAGAATGGGCATTAGTATTTTTCTTTTGCGTTAAGAAACTTTGTGCCGTGAGATAGCCCTACCTTCTCTGTAGTATGAAATGAAACTTGTTTATAGCACGTTCTTTTCACTCCAGCAGTAAGAGAAGACCTTTTTTTCATTGTTAACATCTTCCTTCCTTTCTTTTCCATCCTTCTGCATGCCTTCAGCTACAAATAGCAAAAGTACTCTATAAAACTCCCCCCAAATTCAAATTAGAGTATAACACCACACTGAGAGGAAATGTGATTTAATAACTTGTTAGCTTGGGAGTAGAAAAATTCATTTTCCAGCATTATTTTAGAGTGCTCGAGTGACCTTGAACAAATCCCTCTATCCCTCTCTTCGCCTAAATTCCCCATTTATATAACAGAAGCAATGATTTGTCTTTACTTGTCACTATAAGGATACGCACAAAAACATTATAAAGCTCCAACTGAAATGAAAGAGTATCTGAGTAGCAGGTGTTTGCAAAAGAGCAACTTAAATTTCAGGTATACTCTTTGCTCCCTCACTTCTCATCTCTAGAGTTTTAGAAACAGGAGTTAGTAAGTACATCAATTTCTCTCACAGTAGAACTGGATGTTACCAGTACTTTTATTAAAATGGACATATATGATGCAGGTTAAAATCAACACAAAAATTACTTAGGATATTTTTTTCTTTATCTGTTATTTAAAACTCACTGCAGACAACATTTATCAAAACTGCAGAATTTACTACCACTGATTAATTACATACCTGAAAAGGAAATCCCTTAACTGTGAAACTATATTTTTCTATACAAAAAGTAATCATCAAAACTACAAATTTGTAAAATATAAACTATTTTGAAAAGAAAATAAAGAGTTCCAAAGCCTCATTAGCAGGGAGTCCAGTCATTGTTTAACTGTAAAATGGGACAGGAAAATCCATGTTCAGCCAACTGGGGCCGAATACAGTCTCTATTTCATTATAGTTTGTAACTGCATCCCTTTGTATATTGTATATTTCAGAACATTATTAATAGGTAGTCCACCAAAAGCTGTTTGAAAGCTAAGGAAAAGCCACCCTGGAAGCAAATAATACTGAATCATTATGCAGAGAAAAAATCCATTGTGTGAGCAAATGTAGAAATCTCAGATAAATACAGAGGATGTGCCCCAGTTACTACACAATACCTCCAATCCAAATAGTGCCCTGTATTGCATGGGGATTGTGAGACCTGCTAGGATGCATTTGTTTCCAATTATTTTTATGGGAAAAATCGCTCTGCTATTGGTACATTCACAGAATTTGTGTTGAGTTAACTCTGGAACTTGTGTTGTGACATTCTAAAACTTATTTTACACTTGTGGTATGGAATTTGATGTCTTTGAGCTTTTGAACTTATTTTTTAAAATATCTGTGTTGTGAAATATTTTCTGTACACCCAGTCAAACCAGTTCCTTAAGCATAGGGGTGCTAATACTGTGGTTTTTCAAGAAGGAATTCTACACCTTCCAAAATTATTCTTGTGTCTGTACTACACAATTGTTTTGTAAATGATACTGTACACACTGAAATTGAAGATAATAATATTTTACTACCCCAGAGACTAATGAATATGCTATTCTTGTGGCTGCTGTACTGTTTACTGAAACACAAGTAAATGCTCTGACTTGTTACTACAGTGTCTGTAAGCAATTAGTTGGGAACTCAAATAAAAAGCTTTAGCATCACAATCCAGGTTTTTCATTTCCTTTAACATTCCCTACAGTTGTACATTGTGAAGAATTTTATCTAAGAAAAGATATGGGTCTGGGCTGCCTGCCAAGGGTTTTGGGTTCTTAACAGATTGTTTTTCCCTGTGGGGTCAACTCACTTTCTGCTTGAGATGTCCACTTTTGTCTGTATTTCCTGAAACAAGTCACTTACATGCCTAGCTCCTATACATCTTGAGTGCTTAAAGAAAAGAAGCATGTTCGTAATGTTATCACCAATTGTTATCACCAATTATCAACCATATTTAAATACAATGTCAAACACTTCTAAATCATTCTCTCAATGATATTCTCAAAATACTATTTGTTACTCCAGGCACTTGTCAATCACTGCCCAGTCTCACACCTAATCAATGAAAAACTTGATTTGAGGCATCAGGGAGCCATACAAGCACATGGGCTGGCTTCTTTTTACATGGAACCTCCCAGTAATCTTTCATACAGGAATTCAGGCATGGATCCACTCAGACTCTCCTGTCTGAGCATTCCCCTGCTACACTACAAGTTATCAGACAGTTGGGCTGTAAGCAAGCATGATCATGATGGACATGGCCGACCTTACCCTTGGGGTTCAGTGGTCATAAAGTCCACACATAAGACAGGCATGATGCAATTTAGAACTTGCATGCATTTAAAGTAGGTCAATGGAAGACGTATTCACAGCTGATCTTGGCATCTTTGTTGTTCATTGAACTCGGGTTCACTCAGAAACACCTGAACATCTTTCCAAAACTATTCTTCAGTACAAATTTAGGAAGCTGAAGTGCAATTTGTAGACAAAGTAAGCTATATGATCTGTTTTGAATATAAGAGGAAAGATTTTATTCCCTAATGACAGCTGCAGATGGTGCCTTTTTGGTTCCTCGGGGTGTCCCTTCCTTTGGCTGCTGGTCAGAAAGAATGTGGTCTTCTGCACTTTCTGCATCATGTCTGCCAACTTTGTGTGGACAATTTATAATTTAAGACACTGAAGATTTCCCTGGCTGTGTATACTTATGCCCCTGGATAGGCTCTCCAATGTCATCCATAGAAGAGGCTATGCTCAGACTTGAGCTTCCTATACATAAAGTACTGTAGTTGGAGAGTGTCTAAACATATGGACATGAGCTTGTGGCAAGAATATTCATCAGTTTTTTCTGTATGCGCTGCAAAATTTATCTGTGTTTACGAATTTGAACACCTGGTGGATTTTTTTTTTCACAACTAACTGTTGTAAGGACAAGACTCAAAAGTCAAAAGGAGTAGCAATTTAAAAAAACCTGAGTTGGGAATCAAAGTATTTGTCTATAAGTCTTTGCTTCTGCTTTGGAGAAGTATTGATGAAAATATTTAAAAATTGTTGAATATGCAACATTATTAAAATATATTAATGACATAATGCAAATTTTCTGGATCAAACAGTATGTTATGTTTCCCTTAAATATACTATTAAATATATTAACCAATAAACTGGGAACTGGGCAAAGTTCACAATGAAGGTGACTTCTCTTGAGAGAAATATATTGCTAGAGCAAACATATAGATTTAGAACCTGAAGAACAAGTTCTCATTTTTTTCATTTGTGAATAACAACAAAAGAACTAGTTCATCTTTAATTTTTGAAAGATGAAAAACAAATTATGACAACCACTCACGGTAAAAAATAAATAGAACATCAATGATAAATTATAAAACAGATAATTTTCCTTAGTGAATAATGAACAACAAATACTGAAAAATTAACTATTTCATTTATGTTGATAGAAAACTTAAGAGCATACCAAGTTTCCTTGTTTGATCAGCAGAAAATGAATGACAGTTTCAACTTCCAAGCTGATAATGAGTTCTGGACCAATTTGCAGTGTACTTTGCCAGTGAAATTCAAGAAACATGTAACATTGAATCATAGTGATCCTTCTGAACTTCTGATTAAACTGGGAGTTCATCTGCTTCTAGATATGTTAACTGTATTCTTTTAAAAGTGTAAGTTTATTGAGATATTCAAATGCATTGCATCATTTAGTTTGAAGTTTGCATAATACTTTTATATGGAGAAAGTGCATATGTGTCAATGCGCCGTAAGGCTATGTATACTTCAGATGTGTATGCCTCAGATATTTTCATGTTTGGGGCACACGTGCCAACTATGTTTAAGGAATTTACACCTAAAAAATGTTTCTCTTTGCAGACCTTCAGGTTATGTTTCAGTTAAGCAGCATTTAGCATGCTGCTTTTCAGCAGTACGATTTGAGTCTGTGACACCTTGCTTCATTTTTGTCTCTTCACACAGTGAGATGGTGCTGTAAGCCTGATGCTGTGTGGCCTACATTCAGAAAGTGTATATCCATATCAATTCCAAGACAAAGCTTTGCTCAGTGAAGGAGACAATTTCTGTAATGCATACATACATATACATGAATAATGTATTTCTTCACTTAATTGGCTACTTCTGCATATTCCTGTTTAGGCATGTTTGAAAAAACAGGACCCGAAAAACCCTTCATCTCTCACCGGTGTCTCACAGAGGACAGTTGTTTCAGAAGAGGCAGGAGAGGGATACGCATTTTCCCATCACCCAGTGAATGGTCCCGCAGTGCTGTGTTGTTTTTTGTCAAAACCTCTTTGCACATTTCCTGCAGAGGGTTCTGACTGCAATGCCCCACTATTTAAGTGTGTCTGGAAGCTGTGGGATGTGGTGGCACGTTTTATAGTTTTACTTGTTCTGTTAATGTGTTCTGGAGTTATCCTTATGCTGTTGCTCTAATGGTTTGTTCTATGTACCCCTTTGGTTCGTTCCCCTTGGTTTCTTCTCTGTTACAGTTACCTGTCACTCATATGTTATGTAACCCCCACGTCCTGTCCATCATTTTGGGGCCTCTCCCTGCTTCTGGAAAGTTCCAGGGCGATCATCGAGTGATTGGGCAGGATCCCAGCTCCTCCCTCCTACCTTCCCCTGGTTTGTTACTGTGTCTGTCTATTATGTCCAGAGCCACTCCCCTGTTATTCCTCATTAGACCCTGGCTGAACCCATCCCCTTGTTCCTCCCCCCAATAAAAGTCACTGTACAAGGGTGCGCCTCGCTCTGCTGAGGCAGACACCTTGGGCTTCAGTTGTCTCCCCTGCAGGAACAATTAAACCCAGTTTGGTTAAGCCTATGCAGAGTCCCTCTTTCTTTCTCCTGCCATCATCGCCATTCGCCTGAGGTCAAACCAAGACCCACAGGATCTGGAAGGTGATACCTATCACTGGACTGTATCTTGCTTGCCATGGTGCCAGGGCTGGCCAAGGCGTGAGGAACACCACACCACAGCAGTGGGAGTTTGATGTTTCATAAAACTTTCACGTTTCATAGTGCCTTACAGACATTGCAAAGCTTTTTGAGCCAATATTGGGGAATCATAAAATTTTATTGATTACTGATAAAATGCCCAACAATCTGCAGAAGGATGGAAGCAATATTTTAAAATTATTTATTTTTACCTCTTTCCTCTTCACTTCCTTTTTGTCAGCAGTAGCATTTATTTTTCTTTACTTTTATCAGATGCTAACTGAAAAAATGAACAAAAGATAAACATATTTCTTAATTCTTTTTAGAACTGGCCACTTCATTAGGAGGTTCCTGAAGTGTGTGGAAGATAACTTCTTGACACAGCTGGTAACTAAGCCAACTAAGGAGAGAGCCTGACTGGATCTGATATTTGCCAACAGAGAAGGACTGGTGGTGGTGTGAGGAGGGGGGTCAGTAGAACTGCTGCTTACAGAGAGTAGACTTTGGCCAGTTTAGGAGTCTGGTTGGTAGAGTCCTTTGGGAGGCAGTCCTGAAGAACAAAGCAGTCCAGGAAAGCTGGACATTCTTCAAGAAGGAAATCTTAAAAGTGCAGGAGCAGGGCATACCCATATCTGAAAAATCACCCAGCAAGGAAGAACACTGACTTGGCTGAACAGAGAGCTTTGTCTGGAACTCGGGGAAAAAAAGGAGAGTTTATGGACTTTGGAAGAAGGGGCAGGTCACTCAGGAGGACTATGAGGTTATTGTGAAATGATGCAGAGAGAATATTAGAAGATCCAAAGCATGGCTAGAATTTAATCTGGTTACTGACTTAAGAAACATTTAAAAAATGTTTCTATAAAGAAGTGAGCAACAAAAGGAGAGCTGAAGAGACTCTCTGCTCTTTAGTGGATGCAGGAGGAGACATAGTGACAAAGGGTGAGGAAAAAGGCTGAGGCATTTAACATTCTTTACCTTAGTCTTCACTATTAGTCAGACCAGTTGTTCTTGGGATTCCCAAACCACTGAGCTGGAAGACAGGGATGGGGAGCAGAATGAAGTTCACAGAAGCCAAGGGAAAATGGTCAGCAATGGTCAGCAGGCAGACACACACAGGTCTATGAGGCCAGAGGTGATCCACCCAAGGGTGAGAAGGGAACTGGCATAAGTGCTCACCAAGTCACTTTCAATCCTTTACCAGAAGTTCTGCCTAACTGGGGAGGTCTCAGTTTACTGGAAGTTAGCAAATGTGATGTGCGTTTTCAAGCAAAGACTGAAGGGATGCAGGGAATGACAGACCAGTTCAACCTTAGTGCCTAGAAGGTCACGGAGCAGCTCATCTTGGGTGCCATCACACAGAAATCGGGTCCAGCCAGCATGGGTTTATGAAACGCATATCCTGCTTGACTGACCTGCTCTCCTTCTATGACAAGGTGAACTACTTAGTGGGTGAGAGACAACAACACACTGTAGGGTGTTTGTTGAAGTCCAGGGCATCCCTTTGGATGACCTGGGACCTGAGAAAGGGAGTTCGGACCCTGGACAGGGGGTGTGGAGCTGGTCCAGGGGGGTTGGATACCTTGGCACAGAGCCCAGAAAGACACCGAGTTTGATTTTAGTCCATAGGAGAAGCTTCCAACACTGAGAGAGGAATGACAAACCTCAAAAGTGTGAAAGTAGTAGTTTAGTACAGCACGGGGTGAGAAATTTTGTAGTTTAGGAATTCTTAGAATAGAGATGAATGGGGGACAAGATGGAGGATTTAGGGTGTTGCCCTAGATCCTTCTCCTTCTTCTTCGTCCTCCATCCTCTGGGGTGGTGGTGACACAAAGTAGTTCTAGGCTATTGGATTAGGGTGGAAATGACCCTTTTAGTATAGATATCACACATTGGTACAAAATAGTAAATAGTGGGCACGTAATTATCTGTATAAGAACCAAGCAACGCCCCATCAATGGTCAGTTGTGTCGTGTCCCAGCCACTGTCCGGACCTCGGCTGGGTGCGGAACAAATTATGAGATACTAAATAATAAACAACGCATGAGAACTGAGAACAAGGCCTTGAAGGACTCCGCTTCTTTCTTGCAACGTGGCTCGGGGCTTTTAGAGGGCCGGGGACTTTTAACAACCTTGAATCTCAGCAAGGAACCAAAGCCGAGAGGTGTCGTCTACCCAGACTTTACTAAAGACTTTGATGCCTTTTCCCAGAGCATTCTCCTGGAGATCCTGGGTACTCATGGCTTGGACAGGTGTACTCTTTTCTGGGTAAAAAGCTGGCTGGATAGCTGGGGCCAGGGAGTTGTGGTGAATGGAAGTAAATCCAGCTGGTGGCTGGTCATAGCTGGGGTTTTGCAGGACTCATTGGGGTGAATATTTTTATCAATGATCTGGAAAAGGGAATGGATTGCATTTTCAGTCAGTTTCCAGACAGCACCAGCTTGGGTGGGAGTGTTGACCTGTGGAGGGAAAGAAGGTTCTGCAGGGGGATCTGGACAGGCTGGATCCATGGGCCAAGGCCAGTTGTATGAGGTGCAACAAGGCCAAGTGCTGGGTCCTGCCCTTGGGTCACAACAACCCCATGCAGTGCTACAGGCTGGGGGATGAGTGGTGGGGAGTTGCCTGGTTGAAAAGGACTTGGGAGTGCTGATTGACAGCTAGCTGAATGTGAGCCGTGCGAATTGGATGTCTTACCACTCTCTCAACCACTGGAAGTTGCAGCAAGTTGGGGGTCAGTCCCTTCTCCCAAGTAATAAGTGACAGGAAAAGAGGAGATGTCTTCAAGGTACCAGAAGAGGTTTAGATGAGGTATTGGGAAAAATTTCTTCATGGAAAGGGCAGTAAAGCCTTGGAAAAGGCTGCCCAGGGCAGTGGTGAAGTCATATCCCTGGAGGCATTTAAAACACATGTAGATGTGGCACTTACAAACGTGGCTGAGTGGCAGAATTGTTACGGACATGGTTTGGGGATGAACTTGGCAGTGCTGTGTTACTGGTTGGATTTGATGATCTTTTGATGATCTTACTGGTCTTTTTCAATCTAAATGATTCTGTGATTATTTATAAACTTAATCTGTGAATAAACCCATGAATGCTACCTGGCACCATGTGGCCTACATCCTTGTGGTTCTATCCTAAATAAAGCAGACCTCAAAAACATATGGGCATTTAAATACCGATACTTTGAACACAAGATGAACCGAAATGCAGTTTTTAAAACCACAGTTTTTCAGCTCTCTTTTCCTGAAAAGGATGCAGCTGCCTGGTAGATAGCTTATCACTATCAGTTTGTGTCATCTCTGTCCCTCCAGCCCAGATCTACTTTTCTTTCCTTCAAAAATATGACATGAACAGAGAAACTCCCTAATATTCCCAAGGTTCAAGGCAACAAATACTTTACAATTATCCAAATCAATCAACTTAAGTTTTGCCTGTAATGGGAATTCACCCAAATGTGGTTCCTACTGAAGTCAAGTGCCTTGGTTACATAGCACTGTCCTCATGCTGCAGTTTGGAGGTGGATGCCCCAGTTTCCTCACTTACTGGGCCTGGATCCATTTACACCATGGAGTGATTTGAATAAGACCAATTTCTTTTCAGATTAAGTTCAGAGCAAAGGAGAATATCCTAAACTTGAAACAGTGAAGATGTAAAGCTCCCAGCCAAACTAGCTGTGATCTATATACACGCTCCCACAGTGCAAACTCATGGCCAAAGGGAGTTGTGATGTGTTCCATCTGACAAGAGTCTTATATATGTGTAGCCAAACAAATGGTTGTTTTACAAAATTAGAATGGATTTTGAATTTAAACTTTCAGTTAAATGAAATAAATTTGGCTTGGAGCTCTTAAACAAGACAGAACTTCTTGAAAATGCAGATGCTTCTTTGAGAAGGCCACTAATTTCTGTGCTATGTAAAGTGGAAATCCCCTCACTTATTCACCTTCTCCAGGAATTATGCAAGTCCATTTTATGAATATATGTGTTCTTCAAAATGTTGGGAGGAATTGTCACTTGCTTCAATTTTTATTATTTTCGTGTTTATATGTATTAATTCCTTAATCAGACTGCCTTTGGCTTACTGTCATGCAGAGTCATCCACAGGTACCTCTCCATAGAGTTTGGCTGTTGCTCTTTTTTCATGCTCACTTGTAGCACGCATCCACTCACAGCAAAGAAAATGCAGTGCTTTAAAGATCCTCAGAGTGGAGCTCAACCACAGTCTACCAGAAACACAAGATCAAGCACTAACACCTTGGTGCAAGGTCACTCCAATTCCTTCCCTCTGTTTTTCTCTCTGTGTTTTATTCCAATGGGAATTCAACAATACAATCTTGAGTGGAGTCTTCAGACTATACCATTAGCTTATTGAGTAACTCCACCTGCTTTTAAATTTTAATGATGCATTTTTAATGTGATAAATGTATTATACTTCAATGGTTTTATATGCAGGTCGAATAAACTATGAGTTTTGTTACTCTTCAAATATTACTTTCCTAAGAACATCTTTATAATTGTATAGCTTATGTAGTTGCACATGTTCCTGGTAGTCTGAAAATGACTTTGGTTCTGTACCAGTGAACAAAAGCTACTTTTGAGTGCATATGCTGGTTAATTTTTTTTTTTTTTTGTTAACTTGAGAACCATATCACCTAGAATCAAGCTGACAAAGAATTTAATCTAGATGGTTTCTGGGGAAGGGAGAGGAAGTTTTTTGTGTAGGTTTGTTACAGCAGAATTCAGCAAAAAAAAGTTTCTGACATTTTGTTTTAACTGTGTTGCTGGAATGTTTTTGTAATATAAATAAGTTACTAACACTAAAGTTTGAAGCTATCATAAATAATAGTAACAGAATTTTTATAGAGAAGTGGGTGGCTATAATGAAAAATAAGGATTTTACTTTCTAATGTAGTTACCAAAGGTAATTGACCACCAAAAGACTGAGGTGCAAGATACTAATATAGGAGTTTACTCAGAAAATCAATATGATTAAATAAAAACATTTGTATTATATTAGTTTTTATTTTGCTATTTCAAGTAAAGTATATTTGACTTAAGAAATATTCCCAAATAATTGTTACTGAATGGAATGTTTGTTTATTGTAGAATGAATACACTTTATCACAGTTTTCTACCCTACCTTGTCAGATTCATTAGTTGTGACCTAGAATACTTCTGCATGGTTCAAATTAGTTATTTGGACTTTTTGCTGATTCTCAATTGTTGGTTCTCTTTTAAGAGTTTTAAAAAATGTGCCACAGGGATAAAAGTGGTTACTTCTGTACATTTATCTTCAAGGAATTAAACTGAGACCAGAAGCTCAATCTTGTTTTAGTGTAATGAGTTCCAGTTGTTGTGTTTTGGTATGTTTTAATAAGATTAATTACCTTTTGCCTGGGCTGATTCTTTTCCTTCATTCCTAACAAAGAATGGACAGTCACTGAATTACCTGAGCAAGAAATAATATCTAGTGTAGGAATATTATCCAGCTGGCAAAGAACTAATGTTACTGGTTTACACCAGCCTCCAGGCAGAAATGGAGTCAAACATCTGTCACATTGCAGCAATTTTCATCTGGCTAATGGGTTGTTGGCTCTATATGCCAGCTAATGTAACCACAACTTACTTTGAGGTATTTCAGATCACTGCAAGATGGTTTTCAGAAAAAAAAAAGTCTTAACCAGGTCTTAGTTGTTGTTTTTCCACTATTTTCTATCAGTAATGGATGCAATGGAAAATAGTTCAACCTTCGTAGGATTCCTTTCACTGCCTTCCCTTAGATTAGATAAGTTCCCTTCCAGAAAGCATCTGGATCTATGAATGTCTTCAATGGTTGACCATTTGGCAGCAGTTGCATTTAACTTCTCTTTAAAGTCTACAAGATTAATCATCTCCTAAGTCAAAGCATAAAAGTGATTACAAATACAACCCATTTGGTTACCATCGTGCTCCTTTTAAGAATATGGTCAGGTGCTCTATTGAGCTATGGCTGACAGCAAAATTGCACTCAGTGACACTGATTCACTCCAGCACCTCGGTTATACCTTACCTCTCAGTCCTCTGTAAATGATCTTTTCCTACATAGGCTTAGAGGGCTAACCTTAGAGCTGTACAGGCAAGTGCCATCAAAAATTGCAAATTTCCCTAACTTGTAGCTTAATTCTGAATCACAGCGTGAGCAATTTGCAGCAGCAGCTGGTCCAGTGTGCCTATGATATTGGATTAATTCCTATGATGAAATGTTCATGGAAATTCTGAAAAAGACTGTCTATAGATCAGAAGCGTGGGTCTTGTTTGTTCCTGAGGGTTGCTTGGTGAAATTTTTCATTAGGAAGAAAGAAAATAAATTTCACAAACCACTGTTTGCAGTTCAAGCCACCTTCTTGCAGGGTTGAAATAAATTGATTTGGGGCAATGGAATCTGTGAAATTAACACAAAATCCTTCCTTCAAAAGTTTGGATGTTATATATGTCTGTTTTCCTCCAGCAGCCTTTATATTTTCACACTACTAATGAATGAGTGCTTAATTGCCACAGTGAAGCTGTCTGGGGTTACTTCCCAGCAGAGTGTCTTGCCAAGGCCAGCTGGAATTCTGTTTGCATTCTGCAGCTGATTAGTGGAAACTGCTAGTGCTAAACATAAATAAATAAGAGACACACGCACCAAAAAAGTGTGGAGTTCAAGAAGTTTGTAGTGCTCTTCTGAAGTCAAATAGTTTTCTTCAAATTAGAAAAATTGACAAAGGATCAATAAAATAGCTCCTGATACATCCATAAGAAATAATTAGCTGTGATCAACCTAACTGGGTGCTGAGTGCCACCCTTGTCTCCACAGAAAAGCAATTGAAACAGCTTTTTTCAGACATTAGGGAATCAGAGTGAAGATTTTTTCCCCAATCAATGTTTAAGCGACACTTTGGAATCGTATGGTTATCTGCGTGCTTTTCTGTTTCACAGGAACAAAACCTGTTCAAACTGATTTTTTCCCTACAGGGTTATTTTTTGGGTTTTTTTCCTTAAATTTTTAAAGGAAAAAAAAATTTAAAGCTTGAAAATTCATTTTGATGAGGCTACAAGATAGTTAGATAAAATCTAGCATTGCATACCTCAGTTCTTCATTAGATTCAGCACTATAATTTCTCTTGCATTATATAAGCCCTGGATATCCTTGGGCTTTGTGTAGTAGGAATCATCTGCTTACTCTGTTAGAAGTTCAGTAGAAAAATATGGGGGAAAATGAAGGGAACAGCTTTGATTTCAAAGAAAGAAGTTGCCTTAGGGTCTGAATGTGGCCATTCTGGAGATATTTGACAAGCCCCTTTCCTGGCAAGAAGTGTCTTATATATATATCTGTAAGTGTCCCTATTATAAACAGAATGTCTTTCTCATTTTTCCCAAAATCCAAAACGGTGGTTCTTCCTGCAAGCTGTTACTTCCTGTGTAGAAATCTAACAAGTAGGATTTCAGAAATACTCCTAAAACCACAGTCACTCATTTGCTGGTTTCTCAGTTGGTTAATCTATTCCTAAGTTTTGTTTGAAAAAAAATTCTGGATAGTTTGACAGCCTTCCCAGTGGGATAGGAATCCTCAGAATTCCTGACCTTTCTCCACCACAGAATATTCAAACTCTGGGAAGGGCAATGGGAGATGCATCGGTATTTCTGAAGAAGGCCAGGAGGGATTCTTTGATAAGTATTTCAGATTGCCTGACATCCCCACTGCTGGTTCTTCTCAAACAAACTTGTGTGCCTAAACTATATGGCACTGATATATGGGTGTTTCAGTTCAAAGTATCCAAAATAATGTTAAATCTTTGTTGTGGCTCTCCACAACAGTATTTGGATTTTTTTTTAAAGTGTTTGAAATTTTGTACCATTTTTCTAGGGGTAAGATCTGTTGGCATGGTGCTATTGTCTGAGTCTCTTACTATACCAGTTCTTGTGGTTATGATCATATTTTACTCTAATGTAAACCAGAATAAACAATGAATAACATCAGCTAAGACTACTTAATGTGTAAATTCAGCAACTTAAAATACTGGGTACTTAAAAAATCATCTGGCTTCTTTTATGATTTTGATGCTCCTGGTGGGATTTTTCTCCACATACATTTATTAGCAAACTCATCTGCAGTTAGAGTGAAAATGATAGGTGTCTTTGGAGAGTGATTCATCTCAGCCTACGATGGGTGTCTAAAAGAGGTTGGATGAATTATCCTCTAGTAGTGTGTAGAAGTAACTCTTCACAGACTAGTGAAGAAGAGAGAGGTGGCTCTCAGCATTTGATCTGGGAAAGGCAAAAAACCCCCAAAATTATTGCCAGCAGAAATACTGACAGGAGGATTCATACTGCTTTTGGAAAATCTGTGAGATCCACAAGCTGAAAGAAGTTTAAAATTGTAAATGGAATCTGGATGACACACTGAAGACTGAGTGCCTGCATTTGAAGTTGGGAATATAGTGGGAAATACTGATTTATATCCAATTGCTACACCTTGTTGCTTCTTTATGAAAAATTAAGGATGGACTTTTGGGAAAAGTAAAATATTGAGAACCCATTGTAAGCTTTTTGCTGAAAATAAATGGGATATTGGGGAGATCTTCACTTGTTATACTAGTAAATGGTCTATAAGTCACTTAGGTCTTACTGGGACTTATGCCAGTACAATACATCATTCTTTTTAATTAAAATACTAGTTCTACCCAAAAGCACTAAAACCCATCAAAAATTTCAAAAAAATCTTGTCCTTGTTAATGTGAAATGTTACTTTGTCTGAGTCAGGGACATGATATTGTCCATGGTATCATTTCCACAAGAAAAAGCATGTTGCATAAGGCATTACTATTTATGCATGTATTTATGAATTTATGTATTTACATGTATATGAATATATGATTTTTTCAAGATGCATTTAGCAGAAATATGCAGTCATATTTAAGCACAGATTCTTCCATTTTTATGACTGAGTTATGCAATGCTTCTTTCCATAGGCTCACTCCTTAAACAAATCATTTATGAAGCACTGTGTCTCGGGAACTGTGTTCTGATTAGTTTGTTTAGGCACAACAGTTTTCATAACTGTCACTGCACATTGAGTTTCTTACATTCGCTTTGGACAGCAAACTGCCAACTACCTGCAAACGCTAGCAACTTCATACAATTTGTTTTGGCAAAAGGTCACCATGCAGAAAATTTTCTGTAAGATGTGGCAAGTCAGATTTCATACACACTATCCTCACTGGAACTAAGGCTTGAGATTGTTGTTTCTATAATACTCATCAAAGCCAGAGCAGCAGAGAGAGAAATGCTAGTCAGGTTGCTCAGCTCTTTCACTACTGAAGTTTACTGCACTGTGCAATTTTTGATCACGTTAAAATCCTGTGTAATGTCCTACAGTTAAATTAGGTCTGATCATAGGAAGAAATTATTAATTTAGATTTTAATCTGTTGCATTCAGAACAATTCTGCCAACTAAAGTCAATTAATTTACTTCTATGCAAATATGTTCAGATTTTTACCGTTTGCTTTTATTTTTGGAAGGAAAATTTAACAGTTCACATTGACGCTCCATCGCCCTTCTTTTATCTGTACATCACTGCAGAAGTGTTGTTTTCTGTTTTTCTTTGTTGTTATGGCAGCACACTTTTCAAGATATCATTTTAATCTGTCTCCTACAGATTCTACTGTACTGTTTTTCCTATAAAAACCTTACAGATAGGTATATGTCCAGTTTGAAATATATCATTAAATAGATAAATGCCTTGAACTGCATGTGAAAGCATCCAGATGCTGATACTGACATTTTCTAGTTTTTTTGTTCTTCTTTTAAGTTTTGTACCTTTACCAGCAATTTTTGAGTCAGAGTTCTAGATGGGCCAAAGTGCTCCATCCACACAAAACCAAAAAATATATTTGGCAGTCTTACCCTTGATATAGCACTCTTACCTACTGACATAAATGTGTATCTAAGGTAGATTTGATACCTTTCAGTGAATGCTTTTCTGTGCACAGAGTCAGAAAATACCATATGTGAGTCCTAAATACACTGTAATTCATGGAAAAGTACTTCCCTGGCAATATGTAAAATTATGTTAGCTTAGAACGAAATTATGAACAACTTATACCCAAGACCAGCAAAGCCCTGAGATTGGTTGGTTCACAAAAAATCAAAGAATCCTCCATATGCACATATTTTAAGGAAGTGCATTGATTAGATCATTACTCTGATACTGACAGTGCAGACATTCATAATCATGAGTTACTTAATGTATAGATGGCATGCTGCCATTAATGACAACATTCACAAACATGTTTTGTTTGGGGTTTTTTATGTACATCTCTCTATTTCAGTTACTGAACGATTTGCAACACCAAAGAAAAGCAGAGAACTGGAGGGCAGAGAATGTTCCCACCCACAGCAGTGCCAGACCTCCTGGTTAGGGCTCTTTCTGGGAAAAGTGGGTGATAGATCTTTGAACTGAGCTTGTTAAATGTTAATCAAGTTACACTTTTGTTTTTGTGTAACAGGCTCATACTCCTACACCCATTCACAAATGCCTGTTCCCAGTCCCCATCAGAATTTCTTTCCCCTCAAACAAAGCCAGCAGACTCAGCATTTCATTCAACTGTGGGAGCAAAAAACTCTTGAAGGAGTCATGGGACAGGGAAAAGAGGAGAAGAAGGAGGAGGATTCCTGAGGTGTTTTGGCTGATGATAAGATAAATAAATAAATAGATAAATAAGTAAATAAGTAAGTAAATAAATAAATAAATAAATGTTTCCATAAGAATATCCACCTCAGGATATTTTGTTACTCCTCCAGCTTCCTGTTCTTTTCCTTATCCAGTCTGGCTTCAGTCTACTACTTAGGCCAACAGATGAATTGTTTGTGTGACAGTTCCCTCACTAACAAAGAAATCCTTTTGGGAGAAGGTGAGAAGAATGTATTTTTCTTGATTTCTTTAAAACTGATTGCCAGTTGTGCTTACAAGGCAAAATAAAAATGCTGGTATCATTATTCTGAACCTCCTCAGACTGAAGCAGTGAGTAATTTAAGACTGTTGCCACTTGACTGTAAGGTGAAATCATACCTGCTACCAGTTGTATCCAGAAAGAAAAGTGTGTTGTCTTTAACTCCCGAAAGAAAACACAGTGACACTGCTTTTCTGAAGTATGTTCTATCTCTGGATTTCCAGTGAACACAGATGAGATTCCTGGTGAACATAAATACTTTTCTAGAGGTCTAGATGATGCACATGTTCTGCCATAGTCATGTTAATAACCATGATTTTGAGTTGGAATTCAAGGATCTGACCATTAATATTAAATCACTTTCTCATGGATAGTCACTCACTAGAAAAGCAAGAATGCAAGTTAGTAGTAATTGTCTTCCTGGTCTGTTCCTGGTCAGTGTATTGCAGAGTGAAATATCAAAGAAAACCTTAGAAGTCAAATCCCAGTGGTGCTGGGAGTTATGGCTGTGCTGTAAGAGCAACAGAGACAGAACAAACACAAGCTTTTATGAAAGTCGAGGATGAAGGCTGTATTCCAGACTCATTGCATCATTTTGCTTCTTTCATTTTTTTATTACTGTATGTTTCTACATCCTTCAGAGGAGCATATTTTATTGGCTAAATCAGGAGTCAGAATAGGACATTCAACTTTCTTGTGGACCATCTCTTTAGGGAAGCCCTTTCTGTTTTCCACATGCCACTCAGAGGATGGGTTACTAGTACTTGTAGCAGCAGACAGAATAGCTAAGCTGCAAAGTATGATATTCTTGACTAAAAGGTGCTGCACAAAATGTAAATTATTTTTGTTTCTGTACTCTTCATCATGACACATTTTGGCTCAAGTTTTATCCCAATATGCTCTTCTGTCTCTCCTTACAATTGTCTGATATTGTTCTCCTTGTTCCCTCCAATCACCACATCTTTCCTTCCACGTCAAGAAACTTTCTCAGTAACAGTTCTGGCACTTGGGCGTAAGGAGCATGGCCCACTTAGAAACACAATAATATTTCACTATAGAATGTGGTTGTCTTCAGTTCAGCTCTGGATGTCATTTACAACAGGTCAATAGAATATTCAGCAGAATAGCTGATGATGGGTCCTATTCCTTTCACATGTGTCAGACTCAATCCCACTGACTCCAACAGCATTCAGCTGGTTCTAAGTGAGTAGTAACAGAATAAATATTGCTGAGATGTTTTACACATCCATAGTAGATCGTGTGCCACATCAGTGGATTGTCCATTTTTGACATCACCAGCCAAAAAAAGCCTAGATAAAGCACATAAGCAGTCAAGATACAGTGAAGGTATTAATTTGTCAAAATTGGGCAAAGACAATTTGCCAGTTTCAGGGCATACTGCAAGACCCTACCTATCGGCAAAGCATTTCCATTTTTACAAATATAGGTGCTGCTAATACAGTCTATTTACTGTAACTTCTTTCCATGGGGAATAGCTTAAGAGCATGGAGGAGGAAAAAAATCCTGGTGTTACTTCATATTTTTCGTGATATAGAGGCATTAACTCAAGCAGGAATAGTGAGTCAGATAAGAGGATTCTTGCTGGGTTTGCATCAAATTATTTCCAACCCTATTTGCTATTTACATAACACTAGTGAAATATTTTTAGATGCTCTGTCCAACTAAATTTGTCACAGTTATCACAGTAAAATCACTTTTTCTTTCTTCCCAAAAAAATTTCCTAAAATTTCCTACAAAAGGTTTTCTAATTCTTAGAGATAGAAGAGTTCTAAAATAATTAATTATTAAAAAGGAAAGAGAGGCAACCTAAGAAATTAGAATTTTACTAATTTCTTTAATTGAAATATTCAAAGCCACCTTCTATTTTTTTTTAAATGAAAGACTTCTCCTTGGAACAGTGACAATCAATATGGACTTGGGCTAGAGAGGTCACACTTATGCACCGTGTGGAATTTTTTTTAAGACATTACTGCCATGACAGATAAGAGAAATTCAATGCATGTACTATACTTAGAATTTAAAAAAAAACTGACAAGTTTCTATACCAGAGATAAATTACTTAGGTACCACTACGGAATGAAAAGAATTATACAGTAATGAACAAAACACTGGTATAATAGCAGAACACAAAAAGATACCTGAACAGAGATGTTTCATCCTATTAAAGAACAAAAAAAGTGGACTAAATATACAAATTAGAAACAAATTTGAAGACTACTTCTCTGTATCTCCCAGACTGGATGGTGTGCCTGACTACAAAAGGGAAACCAAACACTGAATGAATCCATTTTTCTGCTTACTCCACTCCACAAGGGCAGGAAGTGTATAGTCCTGTCAAGGATGGTCACACAGATGGAATTTAGAGCTGTTGTGCCTGCACTATTGGACCAAGGTAGCACTTATGATGAGAGATAAACTGTTATTTTAACAAAGACAAACAAATCTTCTAAGCTGTCAGTGATTTTAATGTCAGACAGTGACTAACAGAGGGTGCTTCCCCCAGCTTCCCTTGTGTACCACAGAGCAATGATAGGCACCCGTGTTCTTCCCAGGAGCAAGGAATGAGGAAGAAAAAATGGGTCTGAGTCAAAGGAAAGCTGAGCCACCAAAGCCATGAGGAAAGCAATGTGTCTGCAGGCAAATAGAAATGCAAACCCTGCATGGGTATTAGTGCATGGAGCAGGGGGAGACAGTGTCTGTAGCATGGCTGAAAGATTGTCTGATTCCCTTCCTCCACATGGGGCTCTGCAAAGCTCTTCCGCTTGACTTTGTGCAGGGTTCACTTCTGTACTATGTGTGGCAAGTATTTTCCTGTAAGACATAACAAAACTCTTGAAGCCATGCAAAAATACAAAAATATAATGTGTATTAGGAGTAAACATGAGCCAGTATGGTATTACACCAGCGCTCCACCAATAAGAAAAATTGCACAAGTCTGGCAGCACAGAGTAACTGAGTGGTTGCATAGGGCCAGTGATGGGAGAAGAGCAATGTAGTAGTGTGTTTTTTAGTTTTATCAGTTCCATGTATGTATTTGTTCCTTGCTTGTGTGCTGTTTGTATAAGTTATAATGGCTTGTTCTTTGTACCCCCATGTTTAACCCTTCATGGTTTACACCGGTTACTGTTATTTGTCCATCATCAGTTAAGGAACCCCCGAGTCCTGTCAGTCACTTTGGGGCCTCTCTCTGTGTCTAGAAAATTCCAGTGAGGGTGTCGAGTGATTGGGCAGGATTCCTGTGGTTCCCTCCCTTGCCTCCTTGATTTGTTCCACTGTCTGTCTTTTATGTACAGAGCCACTCCTGGATTTATTCCTATTGGACCCACACTGTACCCTTCCCTTTGCCCCTCCCTTGCATTTAAGGTGGTGCACAGGGAGGATCTGCGCTCTCGTGGGCAGACTCTCTGGTGGACACATGGTCCTGCGTGGACCTCAATAAACTCCAGCAGAAGTCCCCCATAAGAGTCCCTCCTTTATTCCTCGTCCCTGCTCATGCTTCTGCAGGGCAAAAACCCACAGGATCCGGGACGTATCCCAGGATATGGAACCATACCTTTCACTGTGGCTGGTGCCAGGGCTGGCCAGGCAACGCGGGACACAGGTCCCGAGAGAGAGACACTGCACCGCTGCAGAGCAAAGACCATCTATGAGTTCAAGAAATAGAAAGAAGAAATTTCTGTGGAGGAAAAAAAACTGAGGAGAAAAGAGCAGAGGGCTGATACGCTAGTCTGGATAAGGCTTCCTGATCTTATGTCCTTGTTAACTAGTCCTGGGTGGTTGGCGTTCTGAAAGTATGTAAATAAAAGGATTCTTGGAGGATAATTATTACTAAAAATTATACTCTCAAAGCTTACTCCATTTTTTATTAAATAAAAGGTTGTACTGATGTAACATTAAGAATGAGATTTTAACTGAAATATTTAAACCAAAAGTTTCTTCAGAAATCCTCAAACTATCCTCATGAGTATATGCATAACAATAGGCCCTTTCATTATGTACAGAACTTTTGCATCAGTCACTGAATAATAATTATTTTCTACTGTAGCTTCATCCCAGCCTACCTGGAGTTTCACAACATTGCAGCAGAAAGTTGCTTTCTGAATAGGCAGCTCCTCAAACAGGCCGTGATCTACCAGATGCTAAGAGGATACACAGAAACATGAGGGAGGGCTTAAGCCAGCATATAGGAGAGAAACCAGATGTGTGAGAAACATTATACAGCCACTGTCAAAAATGAGAAAAGAAATAGCCTGAAGAAGCAGATGGGTGGACATAGTGACAATAATGCCAAACAACAAAATAGACAATAAAATGCTAGGCAGGGAGAGAAGGAAGGAAAAATTCCCTGTACTTGGAGAGGAAAACAGGTAAATATGAACTCTTTTCAAAAATAAAATGAGGATTCAAGTGTTTCTCTAAGATGTGTGTATGCCGAGATGCATAGCAAAGATAGCATCAGTAGTAATAATTATATTGTCTGAATTTATCAAGGTCTCAAACAGGTTAGTGACTGTGCTGTACAACTGTGATTAGAATTATAGATGGCCTCAAAATGAAAGATACAAATACTCAGATCTTTTTAAGTGCTCCTTAGGCATTTTTAAAATAGTTTTACAAATACACTGGTACAATCTTAACTGATCTACAGCATTTTTAAACAGGCATAAAAGCATCCATGCACAAAGCTGTACTGATTTTATTGATATTATACAAACATTAATGGTATCTTTAACATTTAGTTCACATTATGCAAAACCCTTGTGTAGATAACCATCGTTAAGTTGATTTGCAGCTGTTACTAGTTGGCAATATCTGCATTCAGTTTTCAGTGGACTCTTAGTTTCTGCTTCAAACACCAAACTTTTGAATTGATTTTTGATGTAGGTGTTTTCCCTCAAAAATCTCAACACTGAGAGGAAGAAAATGGACACCAGTGTAGAACAGCTTTATTGATACAATGGATTTGATCTCTGTCTGATAAATGTTGATACTCAGGCAAAGCGAGTGCTTCAATAGCTTTTTCTATGGTTCTTTGCATTTCATTTACATTAATTAAAATAATTGACTAAGTGCGGAGTATATTAGAATCCAATCTACTATATCTTTGGAAGGCATAACATCTTTGGGTAGTATTAGAAAAGTGATCTGCCTAAAGACAATTCACTTGTTTACAGCAGGTTGAGAGACGTGGAAAATGTCAAAATGAGCACAAAATAGGCAACAATATGGAGGAAAAAGGAGGAGTAAGACTAAACAAATGTTAAAAGGTTCCTATAACAATTTTCAACACTGTGACTTCTCAGTTACATTGTTGTAAAAGAAAGAAGAAATCAGGAAAAAGTTGGGATAAATTGACTAATAAGAGCAAGACATCACTGAAAGACACAATAAGGCCTCAAAAAGACAGTGAAAGTAATTTATTGACAGCCTAGGTAAGCATTGCTAAAAATTTTAATGAATTCTGAGCCTCAGTGTTCACAAAGGAGGATTGGGAACAGATGCCAGAAACAGACATAAATTTAACAGCAGAGGTGGAAAGCATACTGAAGAAACTCAAGATCGTGCCAGAAGAGGTGACCTAGAAATTAGAACATTTAAAGACTGACAAAACTAAAGGACCAGAAGGTACACATTTGATGAAGCGTCCCAAAAGAGACAGGCAAACCTTTAGCAAGTTTATTTATAATCCCTTTGGAATTGAAAAGGGCAAAGTAGCACATATTTAAGAAGTGATCTAGCTAAAATCTAGAAAGCTTGACTTCTAAGATAAAAGGTGAACCAAATACTTTAAAAGGTAAAGGCATCAATTAATTACATGGATTTTCGAAAGCCGCACAAGGCCATGCATGTGAATTTCAGAATCATTCAGAAGTGCATTTCTATCTTAAAGCCATGTGAATTGTTGTTTATCTGCTGATATTTTTGTCTGCTGATGTTTTTAAGTTCTGTGTTTATTACTTTTGGTACTCTTTCTGTGTTAATGACATCTATAAAATGGCAGGTGATCACTAGCAATGTATGTGAATGCTGGAGACTGCCATACAATTCTAGCAATAAAAAGACATTGAAAGCATTGGATCATGCACTCTGAGAGAAAAAGGGAAAAGGAGAAAAGGAACAAAACTAAATTTCAAGCCTTACACTTTCCATTCTGAAGAAGTACCACCATTTGTTTGTGGTTTTATGGCTCAGGCAGGACTGGGTCCCCACAATTCCAGGAAGAAGCTGACTCAAAGAAAGGCCACGAAGATGATCAAAGGGCTGGAAAACCTGTCCTACGAGGAAAGACTGAAGGTGTTTGGTCTTTTCTCCTTGGTGAAGAGAAGACTCAGGGTGACCTTTTCACAGTATTCAAACACTTAAAGGGCAGGTGCAAAGAAGGTGGAGACTCTCCCTTCACAAAGAACCACACAGAGAAGACGAGAGGCAACAGGTTCAGGTTTCATTAGGAGGGGTTTGATCTTGATACAAAAAAGAAATTTTTTATGGTGAGAAGAATCATTCACTGGAAGCGAAGTCCTCATTCCTGGAAGTCCAATTAGACAGGCTGCAAAGTAATCTCATCTAGGCTCCCTTTCTCATGAAATGTTCAACCAGATGATGTTTCTAGGTTCTTTCAAACTTTGCCTGTTCTATAATTCTATTCTATCATGGACTGGTTCATTTGCAAGACTGATAGGAGCTATTGGCTCCCTTGAAGGCAGGGAGACCCTGCAGAGAGACCTTGACAAGGAGATACTGAGAAAATGCTCACTGATACACACAGCCATATATTTTCTGTTCTATATGCTGGAGATGCTTTTGATATTCCAGGGAGTTACCTGTGTCTCTGCTTCTGGCCATGTGCTTTTTTAAGGATGGATCTGCCATTGCCAGGCATTTTCTCTGCAGTCCAGAATATCTTAGCCCTGCACTGCACACCTACAGGATGCTTGAAATGGCTACAATTTCCAGCCCACAACTTGTGTTGCTTAACAGCTTTTTTTTTGAAAACATAATTCTGGCCCTGCATATGATTTTTAACCCTCTGAAAAAACCAACTCGCTGAAGTTTCAACTCATTCCTGATTTTATCAAAGGATTTTCCTGTGATATAATCCTCTAATCCAGAAGTCTTATGAACTTAATTAAATTCAACAAAAAGAAACTATAACAACTACAGAATTGAGATACTTTGCTTAGTTTGCAAAAAAGGTTTTATAGAAATTCAAATGGATTAACACTGACAAAGGCTATGGAAAAATTATCTCTAGAGTTCATTGCAAAGTTTTTTTTCAGAGAACTCAAGAGAAGTTTGCTGCAGGCCTGTTGATCTATGGTACTGGCAGTATGTTACATTAATGTCCTAAGGATTGACATATATATTATAAAGGGTAGTTATAAGTTCTAACAGTTGTGAATGAGGAAAGTATCAGACAAGTATAAGGCCAAAGTATCACTATTAAGACAGATTTTATTCACCTTATATAAAAGTAACCTGAAACACAGAATGTGCAGTAACAGGCTGAAATTTGATGACTGCACAAAACTGGAAAATAAGTCAAAATGAATGAGGTGGGCACTAAAATAAAGAGCAGTTGGAAAGGCTAAGACCAAGGACAGATATATGGTTATGACATAATTCAGAAAAATATAAGAGAAAGACACTGAAGATGAAAGGAAAGATTTTCAATTTTCAAACAGCAATACAGAAAATCTAGGTGTAGTGGAATATATCACGTAAACCTTTGACCTATTGCTTATAAGCAGTAAATTGTAAGAAACTGAAACTGGGGCCACATAAGAGGACTTTGGAAATGTAATCGAGTGGGAATTATTTGACTGGTGTAGAAATGGACCAGGAAAATAGTGTTTTATTGGGCACAACACCCACAAGTAAAGGGTTGCAAATACTGAATAAGGAAATGTTGATAGCGACTAAATTCCTGGGAGAGATTTCATTTAAATTAACAGGCTTCTGAATATATATACAAAAAAAAAAGAGAAAAATCTGACATAAATCAAATAACTTTCACTTGGTTTTAGTTAACATTCTGATTACTTTAACAAATACCTCACATAGTTTATCATCTATACTGTTCAATTCGGTGAATATAAGTTCACTGAAGTTCGCCTTCCAGGAAAAAAATGCTTGCGCCAATGCCCAGAAGGAATGAATAGCCTTTTGATAAATGGCTGCATCCAACCCCATGTCTAATCTTCCCAAAATATTATCATTGTATTTTTGGTGTAGGTCTCCCACCAAGAACAAGTTGTTCTTCCTCCAGAGATATATTCAGTTTCGAGACTGCTAGGTTATCCCAGATCTGAGAACTCTGCCTTCAGTCTGAGCAGCAGAGCTGAGGTGTCTCAACAGCAGGCAGGAAATGTGTTTCCCCGAAGGCAGGAAAAGATCTGGGTTTTTTTCTCTCAAAATTTCTGGTCTCCCTTCTCCTGTAGTCATCCTGGGGTCACAGAGCCTCAGAATGATTCCTCTTCCAGTTCACTGGTAAGCCATGCAGCTTCCTCTGAAATCCTTTTCTATGAAATATGTCTGGTTTATTACCCCAACAGTGAATGCAAGGTTTACCCTTTTGTTTGATTTCACTGAGATTGTCCTGTGGACTGGTGCGAGTATCTGATGCATCTATCCCAGTATATCCCTAGTGACAACAGATATGGAGGAAACCAAGGTATTCTGCAAGTTATTCATCTCAGCCTTCAAAGGCGGTCAGGCTTCCCATGTCCCAAATCCCTGAACCTCCAGGCTGGGAGTCAGGGACCCAAGTCCTTCCCAGTGTAAGAAAATAGCAGGTTCAAGGCCACCTGATGAAACTCAACAGGCACAAGGCTCTGGCCCCCAATAATCCCATGGTCCTGATGGAACTGACTCATGTGATTGAAAGTCACTCTCCATCCTATTTGAAAAGTCATGGCAGTCAGGGGGAAACCTCAGTGACTTGAAAAAGAGAAACTACACACCTGTTTTAGAAAAGGGGATAAAGGAAAAACAGGGAACTACAAACTGATGCACCTTACTTCTGTTTCTGGGAAGACCATGCAGTATATTCTAATGAAGCCGTGTTAGGGCACATACAAGGCAAGGGTGTGATCCAAGAGAAACAACACGCCTTCACAAAGGGCAGGTTGTGCCTGGTCAGCCTAGTAGCCCTCTATGACAGAGTGACTGCAGTGGTCAACAAGGGAAGACCAACAGCTGTCATCTACTTAAGTTTCTGTAAGAACTTTTATGCACTCCCACACAACATCCTTAGCTCTAAATTGGAGAGACTGTGGTTTGAAGGGTAGACTGTTTGGTGGATAAGATAATGGACACACCCAGAGAGATCTGGTTAATGGCTCTATGTCTAGGAGGAGGCCAGTGACAAATGGTGTACCTCAGGGCTCTGTCTTGGGATGGTTGCTATTTAAAATCTTTATCAATGACTGAGACAAGAACATCAAGTGCACCCTCAGCAAGTTTGTAAATATCATGAAGCTGAGTGCTGCAGTTGACACAACAGAAGGAAGGGATACCACCCAAACAGACCTGGGCAAACTTGAAAAGTATGTCCAAAAGTACCTAAAAAAGGTTCAAAAAGTTCAAGTGCAAGGTGCTGCACCGGGGTTGGAGCAATCACAGACATGATTATATTGACAGCAGCCCTGTGGAGATGCTGGATGAAAAGATGGCAATGTGTGCTTGCAACCTTCAGCAGTGATTCTCCCCCTCTACTCTGACTCCTTGAGACCCCACCAGGAGTAATGCTTCCAGCTCTGAGGTCCTCAGCATAGGAAAGACATGGATCTGTTAGTGTGGATACTGAGGATGGTCATGTAGAGTACTAGACCATCTCTTCCACAAAGACAGACTCAGACAACTCTGGTTGTTCAGCATGGAGAAGAAAAGATTCTGGGAAGATCTCATTGTGGTGTTTCAGCACCTAAAGGGGGCTTATAAAAAAGGAGGTTGGCCTTTCACATGGGCAAATAGAGATCAGTCAAGGTGGAATAGTTTTCAGCTGAAAGAAGAGAGATTTCATTTAGATGTTAGGAGAAAATTGAGGTAAGGGTGATGAGGCACAGGGGAATTTTTGGGTGCCTTATCCCTGGAAGAATTCAAGGCCTGAAAGGATAGGGCCCAGAGCAAAGTGATCTAGGGGCTGGCATCTGTGCCCATGGCAGGGAGACTGGAACAAGGTGGTCTTTAAGACCTCTTCCAACCCAAACTATTCTATGATTCTGTGGTCCCCAGTTGAAATCCTATACACAATACACTGAGGGTCTGGATGTAGAGAATGTAACTAGTTGTTCCTGGCTCTTGTGCCCATCCTCGGATATCTTGTGCATCTTGTACACATGAAAGAAATGCAGAATATAAACAAGATGAAAATCCTGGGTTGACTCCAAACCATCATCACTTATCTGCATGTTTCTCATACTTAGCACATGATTTACCAGCAAGTGCTACAGTGAATTTCAATTTAACCTAAAGACAATGCAAAGTCACTAGAAACACTGAACATTTGGCAGTTTTTTAGTGTTCAACTATAATTAATAAGTGTGGTAACAGGTTTTTGCAAAAGGGTACAGCAGACAGCATAGAGAAAAGACTGGATTTTTTTCTGACAGAGATCTGCTTTTTATAGTAATTGGGATATAAACACCTAAAATCAGGATTTTATACTGAAAGGGCAAGCTAACCTTACTAATGGTGATTACTCACTGTATAATAGAAAAGGAAATAAAAGCTTTTTTATAAAATGTATCAAATCCTAAGAGTGCTGTTAAACTCATTAAAGAAAAAATGAAGTTAGAGAAACTGGTCTTATTTTTTTTCACT
This sequence comes from Cyanoderma ruficeps, assembly GCA_008694505.1. Taxonomy (NCBI): domain Eukaryota; kingdom Metazoa; phylum Chordata; class Aves; order Passeriformes; family Timaliidae; genus Cyanoderma; species Cyanoderma ruficeps. The sequence goes on along the minus strand of VZDJ01007754.1, from coordinate 1,110,267 downwards.
CCCAGTAGAGTTCATTTCTACTTCAACAACTAAGCCAAGGTCACATTTAACTCACTTCAATTTCACCCAGTGCACAAGCTAATGTCAATAGTACAGCTGCCATGCAGAGCTAAAGACTGATGGTTAGACAAAGCCATTTACACAAGGCTGGGTCTTTCATCTTCTCTCAGCTAGTGACATAAGAAAGCACTGAGGTTATTCTCAACTAGAGACTAAAACTGGCATATTAGAAAAAATGTTATTCTCCTTAGCTGTCACACAAAGGATCTGAAGAAATGTAGAAATGTTTTTTTCCTTGGTCATCTAGGGAGATCACAAAGTGACTCTAATAGCCTTCACTCTGAAATTTTCACATGGTTTAAGTGATTGCCAAGTCTGATATTTTCCATTTACACTTCATTGCCATCAGAAAAAGAAAAAAATCAATATACCTACCTACTCAAGTGTGTCACAGGATGAGCTTATAAAAGAAGACATCAGTCTTTTTAGGGCATGAAAAATATACTTATTCAAATATATCTTATTTAAAATGACATAAATTGCAGTGGTTAGTCAAGATTCGATTTCCTCTAAAATATAAGACTTAAAATATTCCCTGACTTGCCAAGGAATAAGAATCCTTCAAACTGTTGATATGTACAAATGTACTCGTTTTCTGTTGTAAGTTATACCTGCCACAGTGTACCAATGTTAGGGACTACCTTTAGGAATTCTAATGGGAAGGTGAGATCTAACATATCACATTTCTCTGAGATGGTGCAAATAACTGGAACTTTGCCGAAGCATGGGAGCAATAGCTTTTATTATTATTATTTCAATTATACTATCTGTGTGAATTTGAGTTGCCTTAGCTTGTTGGCCCTAATATGACAGAGCTATCTTCCCTTGCATGCTATAGCTCTTACATATTTTATCTGCCTTGTTAAAGATTTCTGGCAATTTTGCTGCAACAGTATGCAATGTCTTTGTTTTAGATTAATAAAATATCATAGATACGATGGAATTGTCTTGTCAAAGATTTGACTGCTTGGACACTGTCAAGAACATTTGACAAGTGAGAGCCAAATTTGTCCCTGACTGTTCTGCTCTCAATGGAAGCTGACAGGTCATCATTCACCTTATGATGTCGTTTCAACCCCATTATCTTTTCTACCTTGTTTTAGCACCTCTCTCTGGCAAAGGTAGTGAGTAAGATGTTGAAGAACTGAGGTGGTATTTCAGGCTATCTGCCAGCAAGTGCTGAATAATAATGGAATTTGTTTGCTTACAAATTGAGCAATTGAATTTAGACATTGAGGGGGTCACCTCTATGATTTGTCCCATTCCCAGATGGTCGGTCAATCATCTAAAAAGGCAGAATTACAGGGTCAATCGCAGAACTCTTTCCCCCATGTGGTAGCACAACACACCAACCATACAACTACTAGGCCATCCCCCACAGTTACAAGTATTTCAAGGTCAATTTATCAATTTAACAGCTTCATCTTCTTAATCACTAAACTTCTGTCTCTTTGAGCTTGTGCTGAAAGACTGTGGCTGCTAATTAAAATGGAGCTTTACTAGCAAGTACACAAATTAGATCCTGTCAGTAAGTTTATTCTAACTATTGGTCATTTCTAAATGCCTTTTTAATCCCCTAATTTTTACATTAAAATTCAAAAGCCTAACAATCTTAATCACCCCTACATCAAATTCATCATTAAGAACAGGAAGCCAGATGGTATAATTTTGATTTACCGGACTTCAGCGTGAATTAATGTACTGAGTGCCGATAATGAATACATCAAACCTGATATTGCAGAAACCTATGAATCTGGCATGTTAAATTAATAACACACTTTGCACAATGAAAGCATGTAAGCTCATATAAAACTGAGGAGTAATGGTCCCTTTTATTTTAAATGGTCTTTATTAGCCTGCAGTTTTGACTCTTAAAAAAAAAAGGGAGATGAACACTGTGGTTAAGAAAGTTCTGTCTTTTTCTTATGTTCTTTTTTTTTTTAATGTAGGTATGAAGTGAAATGAAAATAAAAGTATAAGTATCCACCTTATTGCAAACTTTATGGTTGTGAAAGATATACTGGTGAAACCTCATTGCAAACTTTATAGTTGTGAAAGATATGCTGGTGAAGAAAGGGCCCTCAGTGAATTGTCTTCAATTTGTTTTGAAATTATGGTCAAATTTTGACTGGCTTGCTAAAATACACTTATCTCAAAAAGTTGTAGTACAACACTGTTTGGATAGACTACATGGGATAGTTATTCATTGCCTGGAGTATGTAATAAATTATGCAGATTATGCCACTTCTAAATTTTTTTTTTATATTCTTTTATTTCTAATTTATACTCCTTCTTGTTCCAATATACCTGTGGTGACTATGAAGCTGAATACCACGTTATTAGAACACAGAGCCAGAAGTCAGTTTTACTGAAAAACAATGGAATCATACATTTTGAAGTATTTTCTATAAAAAACCCCAAACTACTAGGTAGGAAAGGTCCATGTCTACCACATTTCCTGATTATCTGGCTATTATATAGCATGGAGATGGCATAGAGTCTAGCATTCTTGAAAGAAAATTGATGGATATCAAATTTGAACCAGTGAGTAGCTTGTGTGGTAGAAGTGAGAGATACACAGGGATAAAATTACTTTCATATGTCCCTTCTGAACACATAATTTCATATCTATTTAGTGTAAATTAAAAATGTGTCAGTCATTACGTATTCTTGTGGACCTGTAAATAAAAGGGGTTCCACCTAATTCCTATTCACACCAATGGCAAAATTGTCTTTGACTTAAGTGAAAACAGGATTTGGCTCGAATACTTGACTGTAGGATCCGAAGCTGCCTTTTCAGATGTATAATAGCAACACAAATAGAAGTATATTCTCCAATACAAATTCTAGTTCTGAAGTGCATCTGAGTTATATAACTCCTAACTGAAATATAGTTAGGAATGTTTTTACGGTCAACAGCCTGAAACATAGAAACGTGGGCCTATAGATCATAAGCCAGAAAGGCAGGATGAGACTGGTCCCTGTTTTGGAAACCACAGACTGCTGTAACAGCATTTAAAGAGTTAGAAGATGCCTAGTCCAGGACTGAGCAGGATAAAGCTGACTGAATAGGTTAACACGAGCATAAACATTTCCCCAGGTTTATTCTGTCTCTCAATTTTCACACAGTAAGTGAACATTTCAACAGTCTCAGTGTAGCTGTAGGAAGTATATTCAATAGAGCAAGGGTAGAATAATACCAGGGAAAACACTACCAACCTGAATAAGGTGCTACTTTGCAGCTGGTTTTCCTTATTGCATGAGTGTGTTCTTGCACTTACCACTATGGCATACAATTTGTCGTGCTTAGAGATAAACTGCTAAGATTGATTCCTAAACAAAACAAGGGATGCATTACACATTTGTCTAGAGAGGATATAAAAAGCCTCTTATGTGTCTCCTTTATGTATTTAGTGTTTTTACCCTTAGAAGAAGTAGTACTTTACTAATGTTTGAGGAAGGATGAGAAAGATAGTTGCTCCCAAAAAAAGAAATTTATGCTGAAAACTGTTCTAGAAACTTGGATAGGAAAAGTCAGTTGTTCCTGGATGGAAATGTTTCTCACTCTTAAATCTCTAGTTGAAGTTCATTTGACAAACCTATTATAAAATGAATAAATGTAGCTCTGTGTGATTTGTCCATTGTCAACATGTTAACACAATTTATTTGAAGGTAGATTGATGAAGGATGGCTGAAGGAGTTTACCCTCCTGAGTTAAAGAATAGAAAATCCTTTTTCCCTAGCATTTCTCTTTTTTTCTTAGAAGTTCACAAGAGTAGATATACAATTATCCTCGACTTGCTGATGCAAAGGAACAGAGCATTTAGTTTCTTGTCACTGTCTCTGAAATTCCTAAAGGTACAATTAGCATTTCATTTGACATAATGTTGAAAGGTTCATAGATTGATCTTCCCTAAAATGCAGCAAGAATTTTTTGAAATGCAAATTTTGACATTTATTAACTTTTATTCCAGATCTGTTTATAGACTGTAAAACTGTGCATACATTTAACTCAAAGAAGCTAAAAGGACAATGTTTAGGTGGATACTCTGTGTTATAATAAAAGTCTATTTTATTGTTTCAACAATGAAATTTTTATTATCAGAGATTTATGATATCAGCACAGCAGTTTTTACTGCATGATTCACAGTGTTTTTATAGATGTATATTCAACAAAACAAGGAGAGAAATTGTACTGCAGTGCTCTCTCTCAGGAGTGCATTTCCCCATTGAAATAATGTCAGCAGTTTTCCACCTTCAAAGCCCTATGTTTTCAAATCAATTAACAATTCTAATTGTGCTGGAACAGTTGTTCACTTAGCTTGGCAAATGGGACAGGAAACATTATTTCCTTTCTTTGCCTAAAATGAAGACTTTAATCTTCTGAACCATATTTAACATATAAAAAACACACATCTGAAAAGTTAGGCAGTTTGGAAACTCACTCAATTGTAAATATTGTTTTTCTCAGTCTTCAGGCCATGGCAGAAGAAAGGAGCAAGAGCACTACAGTTTCCCCTCTGGCTGCCAGCAAACCATCTTAGGATTCATTCTGAATGTTTCAGGTGAGATTTGTATCTGGACAGCTGTAAGAGTTATTGCTTTTGTAAGATGGTAAAACAAACACTGGTTCTGACCTAACTAGTGATACCAGAATGCAGATCTGTATCATATTACACAGGACTGACATAAAGTAAGACAACATACCAGAGCCAAGACTTAAAGGCCAAATTTACATTCCATTTTATTTATATACATATATATCATCTGCTTAAATAGAGGAATAGTAAAAGATATAATTACTATGACTTCAGACAGAGACTAACATCCAACAGTTAAAATAAATGTGCCTGTTTCTTCTGCAAACCCCAAAGCCATTTACCAGAAGGGCAAAATAAAATTATCCCATTTTCCAAGTGATACAATTCTGTGGTACAATGTAAAATCATGTAACAAGCCCTTTTCAAGACTCAAGGTATTGCTTTATGCTGAACAAAATAAAACTTTAAAAAAAGGAAAAAAAAAGTACAAGTATGATTTTAAGGCTATACTATATCTTTGCATACCACACTTGCATTACTCAGAAGGTCACAAATCAGTAATAATGTCATATTAAAGGAAGTACCAGTACAGATTATCTGTATGAAGGAGCTGGTGAGCATTAATGTACATACTCACCTCAGTCCTAACCTTAAGTAGGAATTGGCCAAGAGTATCATAATACTCTGTACATTAAATTTGAGGGTGGTTAGAACACCATTTTTACCACAGCTATGGCCATGTCTTACTGCAATTTAAGCAGTCTTCACATGCACAGCATTGTTGGAGATACTGTTTTTAACATTGTACTTATTCAGATCCATTCCAAGAAAGAGATAAAGGTTTGACTTCCATGGTTTTATGTGGGTTTTTTTTTCCTTTTATTGTTTTGCAGTAACTTAAATGTCTTCAGTATTTATTTTTTTGCTTGTGTGATGGTGCATTTAGACAGGACATCAAAGTAAAAAATGGTAGCAAACATTTAGGAGTTAATTAGAAATTTGGGGTCTAGAGTTCAACTTACATGAGTACACAAAAATGACACACTTTTCCCCATGTCTTTGTCTGTTTAGCACTGGCACGAGTTGCCTGGCACCCTCATGACTAAACTCAATAAAGACTGCTAAGATGGACAACACTTTGCTATTGCATAAAATTAATTTTTCACTGATGAGGAAAGTGCCTCATATGCCAGAGGAATGGCATTGTAGAAAGATATTTGTCGTGGTATAAGTTTTAGGTTTCTGATTCAGAGCCTGAAACTTGATTCAAAACAGGATCAAAAGCTAGATGAAATTCATCAGAAACTGTGTTCCTCTGGACTGGTGAAGAAAAGGCTACAAGAAGCAGGTGGGTAATGGTCAGTACCTAGCTGCCATTCATGAAATTGTAATAGTATTTGACACAGATTTAGTTCTTTCTTTTCTGCTTCATCATACATCTCTTTGCCCTTCTTTGCAGAGCTTGGTATCAATTCCCTATTTTGTAAATGATGAATTAAGCTAGACATTATTCAGGTTACTCAGTCACAGTGACTAGCATCTAAATTCAAGAAAGCCTGCCTACCATCCCAGCCTGCCAAATCTTCAATTTTTTCTGTCCTCTCAGTGGTGATGTGTAGTCATAACACCTAAACTAGGTAATGATAGGGGACAACATTAATGTGATTTGCTCAATGATTTTGTCTAAGCTGATAAGAGAGATTACAGAAGAATGCAGATATGTGTGTGCCACTGCAAATGCATAGACATGTTTCGCCCTGGGTGACTATGCCTTTAGAGCAGTACTGTTTCCAAGAATAGATTCAGGCACCTAATCTAAGACTCAGAAGGAAATTAGATCAAAACAGCATCCTTGGAAATATTTGTTGCTCACTGGGCACCTTGATTCATCACTTTCCAAGAACAGCAGGAGGCACACTAAGATGCCCTAGTTCTTGCCTAATATTCCTGTTCATTTTGACAATTGAGCTTTTCTCTGTTTAAGCTTCACTGGGACTCCACGCAGTGGCTTTTCTTACTGATTTCATTTCAGAACTATCAAATTGCCTATAAAATGCAAGGGAAATTATTGTCTTTCTCCCTGAAAAATAATGGAGGTTTTTCCTCACGTGTCTAGTGGCTAGAACATCAACACAGGCTGTCCCTGTTCCATGACATCCTCCTGGAAGAAGGTTCTGGTCACTAGGATAGTGGCAGTTATGAACACCTCCACTGAGTGTGAATGTTTAGGGCACCTATTTTAGAAGGAGAGTCCTGTGTTTCTTGTTCCTTCTTCCAATGACATTGCTGACTTTTACATTCAACAGTCATTGGCTTATATTCCAAAATGCCAGATATTTTTGGGGAACAGAACCTGGAATCACTAAGCAGCCAGCATCACCAGACTAGAAAGCCATATTCCCAGCTTGTTCTTCTTTCTGGCCCAACAAATCTTTGAATTTACCTTGTCACAGTAAGGCATATCTTATAAGCAGGTTAAAACTAGAGTAATTTCTTCCAACATGTTTAGATTTCAAGACTAAACAATTTCAAGCTTCTATGACAGAAATGTAAAAAAGTTTGTGTCCCAAAAGCATATTTTTTCCCAATTTCTGTCAACCAGTGTAATACATTCTGTTATCCTTTTTTACAAATGTTGCTGTTTTTCTTGCATAATTTCTTAGGGAGAGAAAACAATACTCCTTCCCCAGAGTAGAGGGGGGAGGATTCTCTAAATAAAAGATAACAGCAGAGCAGACTTCAGCATTGAATCCTTGCTGTCCACACTGCTTAACTCTTAGTTGATATCCTTCTTATGCTGACTGCAAGGTAAATCTCTCTATAGGAGACTAGTCCTAAGGAGTATAAAATCTGTCAGTCAGATGGTCTTGTGGCAACAAGCCAAAGCCTGGTACCTGGTCCTTTTTTATTTGCTGGTGTAGATACATCCAAACTGGTTGCAGTGCTTCACGGTGAACAGTAGGTTTGAGAAGAATGCTATGTCTGTGGCTGCAAAGTGATATCTTTTTCTTTTAATTGGAAGTAAAAACATTACTAAATTCTTTGGGGAAAAAAGTATGGAGGGGCTTTCCTTCAAAAATAATTTTTGTGGTGTGGATTCTTAGGTGGCGAAGTGCCTTTCCAAAGTCCCAGGGAGACATGTCAAAGAAGGTGTGGGACTTTAGCTAACCTGTGTTACTGGTGTTACTTAATCAATTTGAGCTGTTCTGGGTACCCCTCTTTGAGAGAGGAAATTATCTCAGATACCTAATATGATGTTACAATTTCTGTTATGGGAACACTGCTAAAGTTAAGAACTATGATATCTGTCTCTGCCCTTTACTGAACTTAACCTTGTCACAGTTTGACCCTGAACAGAACTCCTTGACCTGGAAGCTGCAGCTCATGGAGAACCTGCCTCTCCTTTGCACTTCTGGAGAACAATGAGCTATTCACTTCTGCTGTGCTGCAAGGCTTATTCACTTTATGGTCAATTCTCAAATGTCTGTGAGAAGATTATCTGGGTTATGTATTATATGTGTCAAGCTTTAAAAAAAAGAAAATCCTTTTCTGACCTCATTCCATGCTTATAGTCTCATTCTTAAAAGGTAAATATACTAAACAGGATGTGCTAGCATTTACTGTATGTGGGGGTGGGGGGTTATCTATGCTTAACTTTATTTGGGGATCTTGTCCCCTCCAGTCACTGTTCTTGCAGACATGGCAGTATTTATGCCTGAAATCTGCTGCTACAGAGTTACAGAGGGTTTGGTATCTAAAGTACCGTGCACATGTACAATACTGTAAAAGTCACTGTGATTTGGAATGGCTTATTCTTGACCACTCCTTGCCCTCACCACTGCGTAATTCATTCCTGCTATTCTCTTTTTTCCTATTCTTTGTACCTCAGAGCAATTGATTTCTTTGGATAGGAGGTGTGATTGATGCCGTCTTGGCTAGATATCAGCTTTTTAAATTTTGTTTCAGTGCTTTGTACTGTGGTAATTGTGTAACATTTGAAAATTATAGGCGCCTGAGACAAGATTAAATAAATAAAACTAAGAGCTGTACGAAATGTTATCTTCCTTTGTTTTTCTTTGTATATTTTGGTTTATTTAGTGAATAGCTACATTTTTGAAGTGATATTTGTTAAATATTTATCATAATAATAATTTGGAGATTTCCATCCTGCATGTTTTTTTATTTTTATACAAAGTATTGTATGACATTTATTCCAACTAAGTAGATTTTTTTCCTGTCATTTATTTCTTATAGTTCAGCGTAACTTCGATACAATTCATAATAATGGGATGATAACATGCTTATTGTTCTTATTTTAATCCTTCAGTTTTATCTCAAAATAGGGAATTAGAGAAAGAACTGGTTTCCCCCTTGTTACCAATGTTTATTGACAAAAAAGCTTATCTAATGAAAATATTTCATCTTCTTTTATGGAATTTTAGACTTTTAACATCAGTTGAACAACTGCATTTCTGGACTTAATATACAAATATGCAAGTGTCTTTATTACTCTGTTTAAAAAAAGAATCAAATATTCAGGGAAGTGACAGACGAGACTTAGTATAACCTGTCCACCTTTTATAAGGTTTACTCTATAAGAGGATATGCAATGGTTGCTGGGATAATGATTACATTAGTTATTAGATTAGAACAGAAAATATTAAAACCCTCTGATTAGATAAATGTTTTTAACACAGTTGAAACTAATATGTAGAGTGAATAGCATGCTTATTACAAACACGAAAGATTTTTCTATTAATTTCTCTGTTTTGCCATAAAAAAATGTAGTAATTTTCAGGATTTAATATTCATATTGCACATCCTACAGGGCACTGGTGCAACAAAAATCATGCCTTATTAAAACATAAACATGGTTTCAGTGCCACATCTAGAAACAGAAACTTGAAATTCTGTCACCAAGGTCTCATACAACTCACCCTCTATGAGAGTAACAACTACACAATATTTTAAATGAATAGACTTGATTTTCCATTTAAAAGTACTCTGAATATCAACATAAAACATTTTCATTTCACCCATTTTAATGGATGGGAAAGTGAGATAGAATATTAGAGCAAAATTGTGTTAGTTGTTCTACCGAGATAGATGCCCAAAGGCAGCGAGGATCTAGTTTAGATACCATGATATTTTCAGCAAGGGAACTTGTGTCCAAGAGCTCTACATTGACTAGAGCAGCATCTTCCAACATCCTTGATCCCTTCGTTAGGCTTTTACAAGGATTTTTGCTGGACTTTGTTTTGGATGCAGGCCACAATTCAGTGTTTGTGAGACATACCGGTGTAAGTAGGGTATTTTTTCAGTTGAATTGTTTTGCTGATTATTAATTCTGTTATTTAACAAGTATGTTCAAGATATGTGTAGGGAATTTGGTCAGTAGCTTGTACTAAAAAAAAAAATCAAACATTCACTAATGTTTTCGATTTCTCTCATTAATCATGCAAAATGTTGATCATGCAATTATGATATGTAAAAGTTAAAATGTCAATAAAATAATAATACACAATTTCAGTACTGTTTTAAATAGAGGGTGAGGGGATGAGTGTCCTTCATAATCTCTCCAGAACTGCAGGGGACAGGAGTGAGTTTAAGGAGGAGGTGAAGGTTGGAGGACAAGAGAATTTCCCCAGAAGACCTTTGCTTTGAACTGTTCTTTCCTGGATGACCTCTGTATTAAGCATTGCCAATTTAGACTGTGATCCAACATATAATTATATGCTTCCTGACTGAATTTCATAAATGGATCTTTCTTGCAAAGGTTTTCAAGATTAAGCTTTCTGAGGAATGGCTTTTTCACACAAACAGTGGAATCTTCATCGCTCTTTTTTAATTTTCTTCTTCATTTTTAGATCTTCCAGTGGTGGTAAACCATGTAGTATTATAGGAAAATTCAAAGAGTAAACATATTAAGCTTTTAAAAAATCTAAGTACCTTATGTTTTTCTCTCCGGCTTTATTTGAGCACAATTGTGTACTATATTCCTCTGTTACTGGGCACCAGTTACTGCCGAAACATGTCTGGATATATCTATATCAATCTATATCTATATTTATATCTAGGACACATATAGCCATTTACTACTGAATTATTGTGTATAACGGGAGTGCAGAAACTTTGCACCTGTCAGTTCTGGCTGATTTTCAAAATTGTGTGTGAGTGTCAGAAAAATGACCTGCCAGTCTGTGCTAGTGATTAAGGTCCCACACAAATTCTTCAGTGATTTAAAAAGGGTGTTTATCCTTGAAGGGTTATTCTGTATGAGTCTGTCCATCTCATAGCTAGCAAGTGAAATGTTTACTGTCTGAATTAGGGATAAAATGATAGCTCCAATGTCAGTAGCACAGTACTGTCCATTTTGTGGCTAGTTTAAAATCACATAGGATGAAATACAGGCCCTGTTGATGTCAGAGTGACTTTGACATTGATCTTCCACCAAAATTATTTTTGTTGATTAGCTTTATCTACTCATAGCCTGTATTATAACAGCTTTTTGGGGGGACCAGCTTTTTACTGAGGCCCCAACATTTCTTGTCCCAATTTTAAATGCAAAAGACACAGGCCCAGGCTGAGCTTCCTAAATTCAGTTTGGGTCAGGGGAAGAGAGATGGGATCCATAGTCCTCTCAAGAGGGTAATTCAGAGCACTTACATTAATCTCCTTTTTCAAGGTCTCTTCTGAAGCAACATATATCTCTTCATGTTTGTTGAACATGCAGCAAGCCTCAGAAGATCACAGACTTCAGCTAAATGCTGAGGTTGAACCACAGAAACAGCAAACTCAGGTAGGGCGCTTTGGCTGTATATTGAGGGAAATCACAGGGCAGGCAAAAATCCATCCTCAGAGAAGATATGAGCAGGTCCTTGCTGCAGCTTGAAAACAGGATTAGTTAATTTTTCAGCTAAGGCTGAGAAAATTTTTGCAACCAGAGAAAAAGGGACCTGGAAGAGCTAAATTAACGTTTTTTCTTTTTGGTCCCATTTTTTTACTTGGCGGTCTGAGGGATGCCATGACACAGAGCTCCACTATATGCTCAGAGTAACAGCTGGTGAGGCTGGTGAGGCCTCTTGTCCTATGGTATATTGAAGACATTCCAAAAAAAGCTTTTTGGTGTCTATATTTACATTAATGGAATATAGTCATACCAGTTGCACAGAAACTAAATGTTCACTTAGCCTGCTACTGATCTGAATAACAGAAAACAAAAATAGTGCAGCAATCACTGAACATACTGAGGCCTGTTGAAGGAATTCAGTGCCCAGAGGCACTTGTAATCGGCATTCATTTAGAACATGTTTCTCTGCAAATGCAACCTGTGTGCAGTAGGAGGCATAACTGAACAGAGATACTGATAATGCTTGAAACATCTGAGAGTGTTCCACAGGACCACAGTTAAGAGCCACTCATAAGGGTCTTAACACTGAACAATCCTATTTTAGGTACAGAAAGCAACAAAGATTAATCTCTCTCCATCACTCTTCCTCTGTGATGGACAACAGTTGTGTATTTACAAGAGCAAAATAATTGCAGAGGCACTGAGTCAAACCATGCTTAGAAAACTAAGGATAATGTGGGCCCATTACTAAATAGAGGGAAGACCTTGGTAACAGAGAGGGTAGAGAAGGAAGAGTTACTTAACACCTTCGCATCTTCACTGGCTGGACCAGTCCCCAGGAATGACTGGCCCAGGAGACCAGGGTAAAGCAATGTTGAAAGACTTTCCCCATGGTCAAGGATGTTTGGATTAAAAAACATCCAGGCAAACTGGACATGCACATGTCCATTAGACCTGACAGGATGCATCCATGAGTGCTGGGAGAGCTGGTGGATATCATAACAAAGTCACTCAAGATCATCTTTGAAAGGTTATGGTAATCAGGAGAGGTGACTGAGGACTGGAAGAAAGCAAATGTCATTCCAGTCTTCAAGAAGGGCAAGAAGGAGAACCTGCAAAACTACCAGACAGTCAGCCTCACCTCAGTCCCTGGAAAAGTGATGAAATGGCTCATCCTGCATGTCATCCCTAACCATGGGAAGGAAAAAAATGTAATCAGGAGTCAACAGCATGGGTTCACTAAAGGTAAATCATGCTTGATCAATCTGATTGCCTTCTATGATGAAACAACTAACTGGATGGATGAGAGAAGAGTAGTAATATTGTCTCCAATATTATGTATGTGTGTATTATTAAATAAGTGTCTCCAGCAAGGTTTTCAACACCATTCCTCATAATATCTTCATAGGCAAAGTCAGGAACTGTGGGCCGGATGACCGGACAGTGAGAAGGATTTAGAACTGGCTGAAAAGCAGATCCCAGATCATTATCAGTGGCACAAGATTTAGCTGGAAGCCTGTCACCAGCGGTGTCCCCCAAGGTTCAATATTTGGCCCAGTATTGTTTGACTTAACCATCAGTGGCTTGGATGAAGGGACAGAAGCCCCCTCAGCAGGTTCACTGGTGACGCAAAGCTGGGAGGAATGGCCCAGAGAGCTGTGCAGCCCTTCAGAGGGATCCTGACAGGCTGGAGACGTGGGCAGAGAGGAACTGTCTGAAATTCAACAGAGGCAAATGAGTGTCCTGCACCTGGGGCAAAATAACCCCGTGCAGCAGGACAGGCTGGGGACTGACCTGCTGGAAAGCAGCTCTGCAGAGAAGGAGCTGGCAGTCCTGGTGGAGAACATGCTGTCCATGAGTGGTGGAGAACATGCTGTCCATGAGTCAGCAGAGTGACCTGGGGGCCGAGGAGACCAAAGGTATCCTGGGGTGCATTAGGAAGAGCATTGCCAGCAGGTCAAGGGAGGTGATCCTGCCCCTCTACTCAGCCCTGGTGAGGCCACGTCTGGAGTGCTGTGTCCATTTCTGGGCTCCTGAGGACAAGAGAGACATGGAGCTCCTGGAGCAGGTCCAGCAACAAAGGAAGGCAAAAAGGAACATTGAAGAACTGGAACATCTCTCTCATGAGGAAAGGCTGAGCAAGCTGGGCCAGGTCAGCCTCAGGAAGAGACAAGTAAGAAGAGATCTCACCAATGTATACAAGTATCTGAAGAGAGGGTGTCCAAAGAATGGACCCAGGCTCTTCTTGGTGGTGCTGAGCAACAGGACAAGAAGACACCAGCTGACCGTGATGCACAAGGAATTTCACCTGAATACAGGGAAGAACTTCTTCACTGTGCAATTGACTGAGTCCTGGGGCAGAGTGCCCAGAAAGGTCTTAGAGTCTCCCTCACTGAAGATATTCAAGACAGATCTGGACACAATCCTATGCCACGTGCTCTAGAATGGCCCTGCTTGAGCAGCGAGGTTGAACCAGAAGACCCATTCTGTGATTCTGACATTCCTCTGGATAGGTCCATCCCTTCAGCAGGGCCACGACTTTATCTAACCAGATTAGAAATTTGAAAAGCTACTTACCTTGTGGGACCTGATCTAGAAAGTGCTGAGTATTTTCTGCATGCAAGCACTAACTCCCATTTTCTGCTAAAGAGAGATTTGGGTGTTGTGGTTCCTTTTATTCCCTTTTTTTTTTTTTTTAATAGAAGGAAGAGAATTTTTTGGTCCTTCTTTCTGTTGAGAAGGTCTGAGCTGCAGGCCCATCAGGATATAAAATCAAGAGCTTATGAGCTGAAAGAAGTAATGGATCACTTTCTCTAAACCCTGTTGGCTGACATGGATTTTGTCAAATTATTATCTTTTGAGCTGCACATCTTTGTCAACATGCAGCTTGTTTCCTTGGGCTGTGCTCTGATTTCTAAAATCTGATATAGCTTCTACAGCTCTTGCTGTAGGGTTTTGTGGGAGAGAGTTTTGATCAGATTTATGTCGGCTTCTTTTCCACGTGCTAAAATGATATAAAATAAAACCTTGTACAAATCTGTTTTATATAGCAAATTTAAGATGTTACACCTGTAACATAGATTTAACCATGTTCTAAACACAAATAATAAAAATCATCTGAAGACTATGCTTACAGATTTCCTTTAGAAAACATTTACTGATTGTACCTGACTTGTTTTTCTATGTCACTGCAAAGACAAAGCAAATGCTGATTAAAGCAATTAAAAGTTTCCTTTGTTTGCACAGAGATGTATTCATATGCAGCTCTTTTCTTTGTAGACATCTTAATAAGCACCAGCAGATTGAAATAAAATCTGTCATCAGTTATATTTTTTTCTTAGACTAACTGTCTACTTCACATACATATTAAGAAAGATTTGTTACCAAAGCTTCCTTATATGTTTTCTATTTGTTGTTGTAAAATGGTAAATGTTGAAATAACACTAGATCTATCAATCTGATAATATAATGCAATGCATCTGACAGCTGAAGAGAGGAAAAAAAATGTAATGACTTATATAGTATTTGAGTAGTGTATTTTTTTGTTGTTGTTATGTTTTTCTTCAAAAACACAACTGTGCTATTTGGGTGTCTGCCACCACGGAGGGATATAAAGCATTATTGTGGATGGAGGATTCAGCTTTAGCAGAATATAAATTAACTGCCGTGTAAATATAAACATCAATTAAGTTCTGTCACTTGTTAAATATTTATTTACTAAAATGATTTAAGCAGAAAAGCTTGTTGAGGGGAAAATTGTCTGTTTCTATCTATATGCTCCTGGTACCTCTCAGAAGCCTGCTTTGTTTCTATTGTTTCTTTATATATAATCTCTTATGTGTGGTTGCAGAGGTTGCTATTTCAAGCAGCTGAAAATTTAAGGTGTATTTCTCACCAATGTTGAGCAGCATTAGGCATGTAACTCCCATTAAGGCTAATGGGAATTAAGCTGATAAATACCTTCTTGCATTGTGGATAAGTGGACTTCCATTTTTTAAGGTGACAGAGACTTCATCTGTGCAGCTGAGACATGATTGCACATGGCAAGATCAGAGCAGTGCCCAGATACAGAGGAGAAGAATAAAACATCAGCAATTTATTTATCCTTTTATTCTGATTATCTCATTGCAATAAACTGTCAGTAGCTTTGAAAAGACTGTTAGGCTTACACAAACTCACGAGCAAACATTGTTAAGTTGCATGATCTTTTTCAGCTAAATTATGTACCTAGAGACATTTATGACTTTCAGTTGTTCCTCATTTCTTTCTCATATTAAAAATATTATTCAAAATTGGGTTTCTTTTGACTTCTATTGTCATAAAATAACTATATCAGAATAAAATCTCATGAAATAGAAGTTACAAAATGAGTCATTTATACCACTGGAATATCCATATCATCATTTTTCTTTCCTGAAAGAATAATTCTGTTTCCCTCATTTGCTTTTTGTGTTACACTGGATCCATATTTATTTGGCTCAGGGAGGTGAT
This sequence comes from Cyanoderma ruficeps, assembly GCA_008694505.1. Taxonomy (NCBI): domain Eukaryota; kingdom Metazoa; phylum Chordata; class Aves; order Passeriformes; family Timaliidae; genus Cyanoderma; species Cyanoderma ruficeps. The sequence continues at coordinate 1,094,325 of VZDJ01007754.1, read as the reverse complement.
AATTATTTCAATAAGAACCTGGATATTTTAAAGAAATGTCTATAAAAAAATTCAGAAGAGAAACCTGTTCTGAAAATATGGGTTGATTTGATGCAAATGAAACTTTCTGGATTATGACTTCACATCAGGCTTAACATACAGAATGTTTATATCTGATATTTAAATACGAGAGAGATCAGATATAAAGAGGTAAGAAGATGTGACAAGTTCTAAATAAGCATTAAAATCTTAAACTTGCATGTGCAGAAAAACAGATCCTTGGAGCCAAAAAAAATCAGAAAGGGAAATAAAAAATTTTAAGCCTTCAAGACCAGGGACATACTTACACCTAGATTTACTGTTAAATCGCTTTAAGCACAACTGACCATGTCAACACACAACCAAACTAGTCTGTACAAAACTGGTCATTGTTAAAAGACCCAAGAGCTAGGTGCCTAATTGCCATAAATACTGATTCCCCTAAGTTCTTTTCACATTCCCATCTAAATTTTCAATAATGATAGCAATCAGACAAACCATTTCAAAATCCTAATCAAATGTCTTCTCAGAGCATTCATAAAATGAAATGCTGATGCAGCACATTCTATTTAATTGAGATACACTTAGACTAGGAAGTCCGCTTAATCAGGACGTCTCTCGGGGAACAATTTAAGTCCAATGATACTTAATGGCAATGACTACTGCTTAATGTGGATGGCAATTCTGCTTAATTGAGATTTCTTCCAGTGATGTAGTAGTTTACAGCTCTACACTTTTAAATAACTAAGACTAATTTTGTTATGGTTTATGTTTTCCTATATGTATTTTAAGTAAATGTGATGAAACGAATGGAATCACACTTGAAAAATGTTAGTCTCTGTTGCAAATCCGGCCTTACAGCATTAAAAATTCCAGGGCAGGCATGGCAAAGTAGAAGGAGATGTGGTAAAAATGTTAAACTGAAAACAGTAGTGTTAGAGGAAAGGAGAAGATTGTCTCATTTTTTTTCTGTCTATGAAACATCTAAATTAAGTTATTTTAGTGGAAGAAGGGTCCAGAATTCAGTTTTGAATGTAGATCGATGTCTTCTGAACCTTTGAGTGTCAAAAGATGGGGAAGCAAACAAATGAGCCACGTAAGTTAACAACAAGCAGCAAATACAGCACATCCACTGTGTACATATCGTGGAGGGCAGGAAGAGACATCTCTGAGATGTCTTCGTGGATGTTCCTGGCAAGGTCCTCACATGTATAAGGTGTACTGTGAAATAAAGCAGGAAGCAGCATGTTTTCTGTGGAGCTATCCAATGAAGATGAAGACCAGTGTAAAACAGGACTATCAACCATCTGAAAAATGGATAAGGTAGAAAACCTCCAGGATGGATGTTGAAGGAAAAACAAGTACATGGGAAAGGGGTCCAAACCTTGCTCAAGACTAGTCACATCTCTAACCCATGGAATCTTTACATCACTGAAGTGAAGTGGAATATTATATGTCCCTCATGGGTACCTAAATCTAATGGCTGCATAGAATTGTTAATGAACAGTACATTTGATCTGCATGAAAGCCCCATCCCCTACAGAGTATGTGCACGTGGAAAAGGTAGCTGAGATTATTATAATTTTACAAATGCCTGGTCAGCATAACTGTTACTGCTTAACAGGACTACTGTGCACCTGTTTTCAGCAAACAAAAGCTTTCTAGCCTTGGTGTATCCAGAGTGTAACTTGGGATGCTAAACCACAGACTCAAATGAGAGTCAATGGGAATTTGTTAGGGCAGCGCAGCTTTAGGCTGCTTTCGTAAAACAGGGAAGTTCAGTACCACTACAGCAATTACTAATTTTTAAAAAGTACCATTTCTACAGTGGACCCTGCCAACTGAAAAAATACTGCACAACTCTTACTGTTGACAAGCATATTCATCAGCTTTAAATCTAACCTGCTTAAACTTTTTAAAAACATTTGAGTAAATATTTTGCTTTTATGGCAGTAGGATTTTGTGGCTAAGAAAGTCGTAATGCTGCCACATTTCACCCACTGTCTGCATATAACTCTGTAAATGGTCACCTTCAGCACTGTCTGTCCCTTACCCTGTCCTATGATGAGACTGCACATCATGCCAAATTGTGTGCTTGCTTTATGATGTACAAAGTAACAAAGAAACCTGCTTCAGAGTCTTTAAAAAAATAAAAACACAAACATTTTTTGCCTAATACTGCACTTCCTTCCACTATTTCCTATTTGGTAGCTGCAGCAGAAACCCTTAGAGATGGAATTTAAAATATGACAATCCGTCAAGGCTACAAAAAATCCCAAATAATCTGTAGCAAATCAATGACTTCCATATCATCAGCAAAGGAAGGTGGTTCAGACTTGTTGAACCCTAGTTATTATAGGCTTGAACAACTCCTGATATAGAGGAGAGATATGCATGATTATGCAGGCAAGCACAAGTTAAGTAAAGCTGACTCCTGCTCACTGCAAATCTAATTGACAATTTTGTTGCCCTTCTCTGGCTATTTAAGAAGAGTGGTGAGGTCAATGGTAATGACATGTCTCATGGTTGGAAAATGCCACCCACTTGGTTTCTTTTTACAAGGCATTGATTTCAAACTTCTAAGCTCAGCTTTGTTACAAGGAAAGAAGAATTTTAAAAAGCCTAGTGAAGTGAATTTTCTGCTTGTGAAAGGTGACTAGCTGACAACTGCAGAGTCTGTATTGCTCTGTTTTCACAGAGAAGATGCTGTACCTTTGCATTTCTTCTTTCAGTATTACACTGGCAGTTCAGTGTCTGCTTCCTCATTTTTTCATATGTACTTCAAACTTGATCTCTTAGGGTCATTCCTGGGATGAAAGTTTCTACACCTTAGACTAAGTCTGAAATCTTATAAAAAGCCCCAAATTAATGATATTTGTCAAGATAAAAGATTTTTCAATATTTTTTCTTTTAAAGAAATAAGAATATTAGCTTCTTGTTGTGATCAACATGATTAACAAAACTGAAGCAGACTAGAAATAGAACTAGAACAGAAATGAATCTGCCAAGCCTTCCATCTGTGCAAAAATATTCTCAGAACTAACACAAACAAATTAGTCTCCTGCTGCCCTGACTTGTAGGGTGAAAGTCACTACACATTTGACTATGTCTGGAGACTTATTAAAAAACCTCAAATTAATGATATTTCCCAATATTGTTAAAAGATTTTTTTAATGTTGTTCATTTTAAAGAAATAAGAATAAAGCTTTCTTGTGATCATCATGATTAACAAAAATTAAGCAGAATAGAAACATTACTTTTACTCCATACTCTGACACTTAGGATTCAGATGGCATTCAAATACTTTTAAAACTTACTGATTAAAAACCTGATTTTTAAACACTGGCATTTTGCAACCTTATAGTGTAGTAGTGCTCTTCAAAGAATTTATGAGCAGTGGTCAGAAACTTCTCAAAGTATACATGTGGTGTATTTTTGCTTAAAATACATGTTTTACAAACATTTAGTTATGTAGAACACTTTCACTGAAAACAGATTAGTCCCACCTGTAACCCCTATATTTAGGTGTGCAAAAATACATGACTATGGGTGAGCTAAATGTCTGCCAAAGGAATTGATAGAATTTTAAAAGTGGCCAAAAGCAAAAGTGGGCAAAACATTGGTGTCTATTTAAGATGCCTGAGACTATTTGAGACAGTCTCACATGCTGTTATACAAGGCAAAGAACCTGTGGCAAACACACTTTCTTGGATTGTCAGACACTGGATGGAGAGGTCAAGTAATTTCAAATGGTACTAGTTATCTCTGCTTTGGTACAGAATTGAGATCTCTTTGAGTAGCTCTCCATTACCTACATTAAAAAAGACAGATCCCTTAAATAATGACACCTACATTTACACAAATAAATTCAAATTTTCACCATCTAAAAACCATCCAGTGATGATCTATAAGAAGTTTAGAACCATTTCTGGGCCCAGTTAGCAAATATGCTTCCTTGCACTAAATATAATGAAATGTGAGAGGAGTAACACAGCCTCTCACCTTAGTTCCCTGGCCATGGCATAAAGTAAGATTTCCATCTCACCCAAGGACTTACAAAAGTGAAACTTATGCTCATTGTTTGCTCTCTGCATCACACTGAATAATCCCATACTCCATCTATAGTCAGTGAAAGTGCTACAAGTACTGCAAAAAATTATTTTTTTTGTAGAAGCATTGCACACCTGTCTGCTTCTCCCCATCCTGTGACAAATTCAGACAATTAGTAGTAGCATCTTTGCCTAATACCTTATGATTGATACCTGGACTTCAATAAGGCCTTTGACAGTCTCCCACTAAAGCCTCACAGACAAGCTGTTGATGTATGGGTTGCATCAGCAGTGAGATGGGTGGAAAACTGAGCAAACCGAGCCTGGAGGATGGTGATCAGAGGCACAAGTCTGGTTGGAGGCCAGTAACTAGCAGTGTATGCTAGTAATCAGTATTGGTTCCAGCCTTGTTCGATGTCATCATCATTAATTGTGTGGATGATACGTCAGAGTGTACCTTCAGCAAGCTTTCAGTTGACACAGAACAGAAATGAGCAGCTTTTACACAAGAGGGCCGTGCTGCCATCCAGGAGGACCTCAGCAGAGGGGTGGAATGGGCAGAAGAGGAACCTCACAAAAGTTCAGCAAGGAGAAGTGCAAAGCCCTGCATCTGGGGAAGAATAACCCTATGCATCAGCGTGTGCTGGGAGCCATCCAGTTGGAAAGCAGCTTGGCGGAAAAGGACCAGGGGGTCCTACTTGGCACCAAGTTCACATCGACTAGCAGTATGCCCTTGGTGCAAAGAAGGTGAATGACATCTTGGGCTGTATTAGGGTAAGAATTCCCTGCGAGCTGTGTGAGGTGATCCTTTCCCTCTACTCAGCACTGGTGAGGCCACACCTGGAATGCTGTGCCCATGTCTGAGCTCCTCAGTGCAAGAGAAACATGGAGACAGTCTAGTGAAGGTGCACTTAGATGGAGCATCTCATCTCTGAGGAAAGTCTTTAGAGAGCTGAGGCTGTTTAGCCTGAGGAAGAGTGGGCTCAGAGGGGATCTTACCAATGTGTGTAAATACCTGAAAGAGATACAAAGATGAAGGATCCAGCCTCTTTACAGTCGTGTACAGTGGCACCTCTTGACAACAGACAATGAGCACAAACTAAAACACTGGAGGTTCTATCTAAACGGAAATGGTTTTTATTTTCATGGTGACTGAGCCTTGACACAGGCTGCCCAGAGAGGTTGTGGAGTGTCTGTCTTCAGAGATAATCAAAAGCTCTCTGGACATAGCTCTGGGCAACTGGCTCCAGGTGCCCCTGCTTGAGCAGAGGGTTTGGACAAGATGACCTTCAGAGCAACCTTCCAACCTCAACTATTCTGCAGTTCTGGAATTAGAGTATTCATCAGAGAGGTGAACAGCTTGGATTCAAGCCTTCCTCTCTGATTTCAAGTAAGGAAATTGGATCTTCCAGATATGAATAAACTATGTAGGTAAGACTTTGAGGTTCGTTATTTCAGGGCTAGTTACAAAGCCTTGCATACACTTTAAATACCATGGCCAAGGTTGCAGGGAGATACACACAGGTCTTTTAACAGTGCACTATTTCCTTGTTGAATCACACCTCTTTACTCTGTGCCTTTTGAAGCATGGAGGTGCTAATAAATTTATATTAATAAACACACTCCCAAGATTTCCTATATAAAGTGCTTCACTTCACTTCTTGTATTGAATAAAAGGAAGGTGCTTATCTGTACTGCCATGGGGAAAGAGCTGTGACTCAACTTTGTAATCATTCCCTTGAATTTCTCTTTTGTTGTGCTTTTTTTAGAGCTTAAACCAGCCTTCCCAGCTCACAACCAGTAAGTCCTGTGAAGACAAATTCCCAAATCATTCCAATCCTGTCCCTGTAGTTGATGGCAAATAAAAAAGCAGGAGTTCTGAAGTGCCTTAAGTAACTACCCAGGCAAGATTAAAAGGCATCTGCCCATTTTATTCACTGTGTGTTTCCACTGCATACAAAACATCTCTTTATTTTAACATTGTAAAGAAAGCAACAAATGACAGATAAGGTTTCATTTTGATTCTTAACTCCAATGAAAATGGTCTCCTGTGGGTACTGGGCAAATTAGCAAACATTTAATTGAAACACAGCTCAGAATGAAGACGTGCCCATAAGCACCTAGGAAAATTTAGGTGCCTCTAGGGTTCTGTGCCAGGTGAGGAGGGGTTATAACATAGAATAATAGAATGCTTGTACTTGCAGTTCTGCCAACTCTTCTTGCACTTAAAATGCCAGCCCTGAGGTCATATGAATGTGCTCAGATTTCATTTTAAACAGAAAAAAGAAGTTTCTGGAATTAAACAGGTACTTGAAAACAAGAATTTTAAGGACATAAGACCAAAGCTAAAAGAGAAATAGAATTCATATTTGTAGGCATGTGTAAATTACTTATATATACACATGTATATGTATATATGTACACACACATACATACACATAGCTAAAACTAACTCCATCTTACCAAGATGGTCCTTGTTTTCTTTAAGGCCTTTTCTCATGGCCATTTACAGTGTGGGCCGGTAAAACTGTGTCTATTGATTTTTTTGGTAGACATATAAATATTTTTTCCTTTTCTCATGAGGAATAAACTGCAACCCATACAATAATTAAACGTTACCTTAAGAAAACTGTGAAAATAGTTCTCCAAGTTGCATTTTCCGGGTGCAATAGAGAGATGTGTGTTTGGTTTTACTTAAGCGAGCATCAAGAACTACAGGATTGTCAGTATTATGAGAATAAGCTTGTTCAAACTTTCATCATTGGAGTCTCTCAGAACCTCATCTAACTTCAGCAAATAAAACCTAGGCTGTGCATTTACTAAAATGAAAAAATATATAGTCTACACACATTATTTTATTGTTTAAATGGTTCTCATTCATGTTTCATTTCAATAATATTTCCCCAGCTTGTAAAGCTTATGTTACATTGAGCTCCTCTTTAAATTCACAATGCATAAAACTGCCAGGTGGCCTAATAACAGAGTGCATTAACAGATTGAACTATAAATCAGATGGTTGTGTTCACATACTGTAAAAACACCACCATTTTCTTTCAGATCTGAGTTTGTACACAGATTCCTCAGAGAATATGATTGCTCTCAAATATTAAAAAAGCCCATCTAGCTCAATTTTAACATCAAGATTGATTTTATATTTCAAACATAAAATTTTTCTCTTCAATCCTACAAGAAAATGTACACAAAATATGATCTAGTTTTGACACAGGAAAGAAAGGAATGGAAAAGAAGAGAGACTTTGAACGTTTTCACTGATCCCAGAGCACAAATCTGACTCTAAACTGAAAGTACACATTGCAGCCCCTGTTACCACTGAAAAATATATGACCTAGAAGAACTGAACCTCTCTAAAAAGTGTCAACAACAATCATGGGTTAAAAATATTCTGCTGAGGGATGGATAATATTTTCCCATGAATGCACTGACTGGCTTCTTAAAGTAACATTTACAGTGAGTTTCATTTTGGTTTCCCTTGCTAAAACAAACTAAATTCAATTCCACGAGACTAGAAGCACCATATAAATTTGAAAAGGGTATGATTTTATTGTAGATACCTATAAGAATAGCAAGAGGCCAGTATTTTTACATCTGTGTTTATATATATATATNTATATATATATATATAAAACACACATCTAAGCATAAAAAAATTATAGCTGAAATTATATTTTTCTGATCTTTTGTTTCCAGGAGAGACAAAGAAGTAACAATGAAATGGAGCAGTTGAAGTTCCTAACATCATAGGATAATTCGTGTTTCAGGGGAATTCATGAGGTCATTTAGTCCAACCTTCTACTCAAAACAGGATCAGCTGTGATGAGGTCACACTGGATCAATCTCAGGTCTTAGTGCAGGGGCTTTTTTGCTTCAAAAAAAATGATTGCACCATCTATTTTTCAGCATCTGCTATTACGATTGGCACATTTGTGTCTAAGAGTACTAACTAGGATAATTTCAATCGCTAACTTCTGAGTAAGACTGCAGAATTTTATCTCAAGGAGCTTGCAATCTAACAAAAACATGTATATAGAAATAGCAATGAGTGTATGGTTAGCATTTATGGGCCAAGCCATCTGAGTTACCTCTTATGAGAGGAAATATTTAGAAAAATAAAACAATCACAATCTCATTCAATATGAGAAAATGCTTTTCATCAACTGAGTGAAAACTATAAATCTATACCCTAAAGGCACCCATCAAGAAGAAATTTGTGACAAGTAGGGCACCAGAAAATAAATAATTACTATCCAGATAGTGGCGAAACAGAATAGCAGCTCTGGATGTTAAGATATTGTCTGAATTTTATCTTTGTGTATAGTGATATATCTTTGTATGTGTCTGTACATGCAGGAAAGACTGGATGCAAATGTAAAAAAAAAAATAAATTCTTAACAATGCTGGTGTGGCTCTTGGAAAATCATCTCTTACTATTTTCTAATGTTTAGGGGCATTGTGTCTAATCTCTGGGTTAAAAACCATGGACAAAATTTTAAAAACAGCCAAATGATTTTAACAAACTATCATGATTTCAAGTAATAAGTCTTTCAATGTTACCTAGGAAGTCTAAGGTTTTCTATTTCATTGTACTTAAATGAGAATGGAATGAAAAATAAAGAATAATTTTAGGTAGTAAATTTTTGGACACAGATGACCAGCTTGGTCCTCACAATCCAGAAATGCTACCTCAACTTATTTTTCCCATGAGAATATTTGCATCCCTCCAACATTTTTTCACAAGGTACAAATGTGCATCACATTGCTAAAGTAGAATCAAACCCCAAAATTAACAGCACAGAGGTACAACATTGAAGGTGCTCCTAGTGGTGCTCCTACTGGTAAAGATTTTTCTAGAATAAAGGACATTTATGTCCATTCATCCTGTGAAAGTAGATAAGAAATCAAGAATGGGATTCACCTAACTCTACCTTAGACATTTAAAAATTATTTTCTTAAAATACATGTACACAATGAGCTTAGCTTAGTTCATTCTTGAGTCTCAGTTCCCTAGTCTATTTATTGCTTCACTCCTAGGTAGTTTGATTTGGTTTCTTTGTTCCCCCCAAAATAAAACAGGCTTGGTTTTGTTGATGGTTTCTGCCAGTAGTCATTTCCAAAAGATAGAATAGTCAAAACTGAGGCAGCCTTGCCTTTCTCTGCCATAGACAAATCCGAAACTCTTTCTCAAGCACTGCTTTACATCCTCCAGTCAGCCCTCAGGGTATGAAATGTGCCCTCAGTTTTGTGTTATAAACACATCATCGTAGTAACCTGCAACACAAGTTTCACATAATTTCAAATTCTTTGAAATGGAAGAAACAAAAATACAACAATAATGTTCTGGTTTTGTGGGGGTGATAGACAGGCATAGGGGTCACCTGTTACAAAGTGCATCGTGGATGGAAACCAGCTGCTTCCAATGAGTCTACCTCTGAGCAATGTGAAAGTGAACCTCCTGAAAATGAATGACTGAATAAATACAGTCACTAACAGAGTCCTCAGGAGCAGACATGGATGTTGTTAAGACTACATGTAGCACTGGCCTAAGTTACTAATTCTGGCTTCCATTATTCTCCATGGACTGTAAATTGATCAGTTTAGACTTAAGCAATTAAACTGTAAATGCCTAAAATGAATGAGATGAATCTCATAATCAATGTATATGATGACAATACAAGGAATTGAGAATACAATGAACTTTGGGAATCAAAAAATGTGTTTAAGATTAGAAGAATTACATAATTAGTAAAAAGTTTAGAAATGGCTTAGAAGCAACAGGTGGCGAATAAGAGATGCAGACAAGCACAAAATTGCTGACTTGGGGACTGTTCTTGCAACAAGCTGTGGATTTACATTCTCTTAAACCCTGAAGCTTTATTTAATTTAGCAGTTCATCCTGTTCTGGTCTCTAGTGTCTTCCGCCATCTACTTAAAGGCATTTTTTCTACAAACACTACATTTTAAATAAGTATCTCAAAATCCACTGTGCTGGCTGAGCACAGGCTAGGGAAGGGACTCTTGCTCACCATACTTCATTTTTCTGAGAAAGAAAATTCTTAGGGAACTGGGGTGTGTGTCTATCCTTTGGATAGAGTAATGGAATGCACAAATGCAGAGACATTGCCATGAAAAAAAATATTTCTGGTTTTGCCCCAAAGATCCAGGCTTAAAAGGAGACACCAGGGAGCCAAGCAATCTTACTAAGTGATCATAATACAACCACCAAACTGGGAAGTTGAGCATTGTTTGTACAGCTACCCTATAGATTCACACCTGCCTGCCAAAGCATTCCAATTTAAAAGCTTTTACTCTCACAAGGTCAGTTGTGGTTAGTTCTCTTGTTGGGACCCTGGAGCATGGGTTGGAACAGCACAAATGATTCAGGCCTGTAATATGCAGACTTCAGCTCTTTACCATCTGACTGTACACTATTGAAGTCTCTGCTTTGATTTTTAAACAGAGAACACTCCCACGTATAGAAGAAATCCAGGTAAAGAGCTCCAAACATTAGAAATGCTCATTAAAATAAACACATGATAACCTCAGAATGGTGATATGGTGGTACTCCCCTCCCTGTTACAACAGCTTTTTTTCTTATTCTTGCATAATCTTACACACCTGCAGTTTTTCCCTATAGTATAGGAAAAAAATTAAGGTTAAAAGGTATCTTAAAACATACAGCAGCAGATATTTATAGTTATAAGTGTTGCAAAGTGATGCCCCTTAGCAATACACAACATGAAATTTAAATAATGATGATCATGAGAAAGCTTAGAACAAGGAAGCACAAAGGGATGACGTTGAGCTAATGACTGCAATTTGCCACTACTCAAGCCTTTGTAGGATTTATTTCTTCATTTCAATTTGCATTTCTACAGTAACAAAAAGTATTTATCTCAGCACACATACCTCAGGAAATTATTTTAAAATCCAGTTAATCTGCCTACTCAACCAGCATCCTCAGCATATGCTATTGGATAACTGTGAAATTCAAACAGTTTTCATACTCTGTTCTACTCTGTACTCTCATCTAATCTCCTCCTTTTGGCACCCAGAAGTCCTTGACCTTTTCTTTTTTTAAAAACAGCTTGCACTAGAACACACAAAATTTATAAAATACCAATCTCAATGGGCATGCTGAGTTTGTTGTCCCTTGAAACAGACAAAATGTCCATGCAAAAATGAGAACATCTAGCAATGACACAAATTGGGTATCCAGCCCCCTCCCATCTCCAGAGTTGTGAGGCCTAGTGCCCTTCTTCATATTTAACACTGCAGCACCCAAGGCACACAAATTAGTGATGCAACCATAAAGCTTGCTGAGGTGGTTGTCCAAACATATTTTTGTTTCTTTTGCTTATTGTTTTCAGATAATGCCTTCTTGATATCAAACATTCAATGCAAGTATTTATTCAGCTTAATTTGATTTCTTATTATGTCCCACTCTTTTGTCAATACTGCTTTTGGAGAGAATATTTTGAATGCTCTGCACAATAAGATTCTTACTGCTGATGTCTTGATAGAAATTGGGATATTGATGCCAAATGGTGGGTATTGATCTAAATTTGTTTCTTGCCTGTACCAAGTCAAAAAAACAGTAGACAGATTGTAGCTGCTAGTGCTACTGTTCTGGGCTGGAACAAATTTTTATTGCTGAACCACGGAAAAAATTATCTAGAGCTTACCATGGATATTTTATTGATATTCATGATTTTCTCTCAAGGATCAATTTATATTTTTCTCTGATTTCATGGAGACATTGTAGCTTATAAAAAACTCAGAAGACAAGAAGAACAAGGATTTCAGTAAAAGGATCTGTGAGGATATGAAGTTTTATTTGCTCTCTAGATATGCAAAGATCTGTGTACCCACAGCAAACCATGGCAGTGAGAGCTGAAGAAGTCTATTTGTACCACCATCAACCAGGAGCAAAGTCAACAGGATGTGAGGCATGGTTCTAAATATGCAACTTAATGTTGATACAGAAAAGAAGTGTCACAAATGTACAGAACAACTCAGCAGGCCCCATCTGACCTACTCACATGAGTTCTGTGATTTTATGCAGAAAAGATGGTCAAGTCATGATAAGCATAAAGAAATAAAAAACAAACAAACCGAC
>VZDJ01007754.1:981797-1077107 GCA_008694505.1 Cyanoderma ruficeps | reverse complement strand
CCCCTCCCTCCCCTCTCTCTTCTTTCTCCAGAATATCTTAAACATTTATGTGACTACCTGAATCAATTTCAGTTCTTCTCCCTAGTTTCCTGTTAATCATTGTTCCACAAATCTTCTTCAAAAATTTTTGTGTGGTGCACTGTCATTTGGTCTTGGTATAATTGAGAGGAGCATATCCAATGACAGAAGAGATCTATTTAAGTGATGATTAATCATTAATGCATGGTATCAAATAACTTGGTTCAATGTTGAATCTCCTAATTTAAACTCTTCCTGATACATCCTAGTTTAATCTCTCATTGATTCAAAAGGAATTTATCTAGTTCTATAAATCACAGCTCATGCTCTGCATATGCTGTTCATTCTAGAAATAACATGGCATAAAATCCTCTATTTATTCCCAGTAATTAATTTTTCAACCATTTACCAAACTGTTTGTTGCAGGGGTTCTCCTGCCAAGGTCACTTGTTGCTATTTTGGACTTTCTTGAGTAAAGCAGCCATATATTTTAAAAAAAACAGATAAGGTCCTTGGTAAATATAAATTTCATCACAGAGGTTATGTATATTTATAGAAAAGGAAATTTTTCCAGATGGCTGCAGTAATGAGAATATGTCTAGGAAAAACAAAGAGTAAATTAGCAAAACTGATGTCCAAGAAACAAAAGCCTGCAACTAGACAAAATAAGGATAAATATAAAAGTATATTTTTTAACAAAACACATATTAATCTAAATATTAGCATTAGATGATTTTTTTATGGATTGATGGCACAATGCTGAAATTTGACATACTCCTTGTATAAAATAATGATATCTTTTAAATGTACCTTTTCAGGGTGAAAAACCCTGTACAAAGTCTACATCTTCAGGATTGTATTTTTCGAGATAGCCATTTTGTAGCCTTCAGTTAACTTCCTCATGTTTCTAGAGGAAATTTCTAGAAATGTTTCTAGAAAACACAGACATCTTGGTGAGATTTCAGGCTAGAAAGACAGAGTAACATTACTGATAGAATTCAAAGATAATGACAGGGAAATTCTTTCAAGGGCCAAATTTTAATGATAGAAAAATAAATTGAAATTTGTTTGAAGTTAAAGTCTGGCTGAAAGGTATCAGCAAATAGAATTCTTCACCTTTTTTTTTTTTTCAATAAGATTTCTGTGTTAAGCAGAAGTAGTCCATAGACATTCTAGCAACATTTCAGTACAACCAGTCAGCTCCTGTGACTGCTATAATGCACATATGTACTACTATGTGTGTAGTCAAAGGAATGGTTTGCAGTCAGGCATTTTACCCATAATTAGAAGTAAGTTAAAATAATCCATAATTAGAAGTTAAAATAGAAGAAGGAAGAAATTAAGGAAATAACAGAATGAGGATCTTTATAAAGTTCAATTGTTACACAGCTGGAGACTGCAGTACAGTGCAGTGTATACACGGACAGTGGGTATGGAGTGTGCAGTTTGATCTTCAGCATTTTACTGGTAAGTGTTAACCATGCAGTATCAAAGGTCTCTTTTTGGTTTTTTTTCTTTCTTTCTCAGGTTGACAAGCTACTATTCTAAGAAACCTTACTTATCTATAGGGCAGATCAAGGAGAAAAAGGTGTTGTTTTCCCTCCTGTAACTTAGGGTTCCAGAAATGTATTCTTCTTAGAACAAGAACTAAAATACAAATTTAGGGTAAACCTTATCTTTTCATAAATCAAACACTCATATTTTTCCCATAAAACCAGAAATAAGTGCACATAGAAATCAGAGACCTTCAGCAACAGAGCAGGTATGAGGCTGCAGGGTATGAGGACCTGGAGACCTTTAGGAGAAAATGGGAATACAATATCCTTCATTATACAAGAGCACACAAGAGCAAAACTGATTATGTGAATTACAACATTGCTTGAGTTGCTTATTTGAGGAAGTAAATACTGAGTCAAAACTTAAAAATTTTCTTGTTTGGTACTTTTAAAGTACTACCTGACATGACAGAAATGCAACTTTTCTATCCTGTCTTCCGCATTATCTGATCCTGACCCTGACCCTGATGACTGTCTGAATAAGCCACATGCAATTATTAACATTTATCGACTTCCATAAACCTCCTTTCTGTGTGACCTTTAATGAATTCTATATCATTTTGAGATACATTTAATCAGAAATGTAACATAGGAGTAGTTTGCATTGCAGTACAAATTAGAATGAATACTTTTTTAAAATCTGAACAAATGTTTACATCACTCATAAATTGAAAGGGTTCCTGTATCACCACTACAGAGAAATATCCAATCTGTTTTCGGGTGCATCAGATTGTTGCAAAAGGACTGTTTCTTGGTAACAATGACAATGCAATACCCATAAAAACTTCAGTATAACATGAACATAGCTCATAAACAGTATCCTGAAGTTTGAATTTAACTTTGCACTATAAGCTAAATTTTGGGGGATGATGAATCCAGCACCTGAATTAGAGGCCTCATGCATGAACCAATTAAAGCATACTATTATTGTTTGGCAAATTTTTTTTTCCTATTTTTTTCCTAGCAATGAGGTCTAAGAATGATACTGCACCCTAATTTTGTTTTAATTTGTCAAATAACTTCAACTGATCTTATGTGACCATTGTCTGGTATAATATTTCTCAATTACCACCACAACGTTTTTTCCAGAGAATGTCACACACATGCTGCTGTGCTTATGAAAAATGATTAGTGGTTAGTGAAAACTACTGTCTTATTAAACAAAAAGAAACTCCTATAAAAGGAGTTTGGAGGCTGCAGTGAGACTTAGAAGTCAACAAAGCTAACCACAAAGCCTCAGGTTGGTTGTATCATATAATTTTGTGAGTTACAGGCAAAAAATATGTTTTAATAAGTGCAGTGCAGGTGTTTCTTATGCACTTTTCTTGAACAGCTCTTCAATAATGATTTAATACATGCTATAATAAAGGAGCTTGTACATGGATCTAATACATTTTATTTTATTGCACTCCACTTTATCTCAACCAATTGCCATCCTACTTCATCTCAGATGATGAAACATTTTCTGTCTGTAAGCATGATAAAATCATTTCAGTGTTTCAAAGTGATAGTTAAGGAGTTCTAAGAATATAGATACGCTTTCTTTGTCTGTTTCTAGTCAATAAACAAATAATGGTCCCTCACTGGTTAGATTACAGTGCATTGCAGCAGTATAGCCAGATTGCAATGTCAGCTCTATGCAGAAGAGATGCTCTACTAAAGGCTAACCACTTTATCTCAAACAGTTCTCCAAACATTATCCAGAAAAGGAATTCTTCCTCTGAAATGTTGCCTTGCAGTGGTCGCAGTGTCGCAGGATCCCTCTCCTGCTATGCCAGGCCAGCCCTGACACCGGCTGCAGTCCAAGGTACGGTTTGGTACCCTGGGGAACCCCACCGATCCTGTGGAGCCTTTTCTGCCAGCGAGGAGCGAGCGATGGCGAGAAGCAAAGGCAGACTCTGATAAGGGAACGGCAACTGAAGTTTATTGGCAATCCACGACAGCACACCTCACCGCCAGAGCATCAGCCCTAACAGGGCACTGAACACTCTGGTACAGCAGCTTATACTGAGGGGTGGGACAAGGGGATGGGTTCATTGCCGGGTCAATCAGGGATCTCAGGGGAGCGGCTCAGTAGGTAACAGACAAACATTACAGCAAACCAAGAAGTGAGAGGGGAAGGTTGGGGTCCTGTCCCATCACTAGATGATCTCCCTGGAACTTTCTGGAAGCAGGGAGAGGACCCAAAGTGACGGACAGTTCCTGGGGGTTACATAACACATTGATTGACACAAAACTGTAACTTGGGAGAAACCATATGGGGAGGAATAAAGGGGTACATGGAACAAACCATTTTAACAGCAGAAGATAAGAATGAAGAACTTAATAAGATTAAAACCACGCCACTGCATTGCCTCCTTCAGAATTTCCTTTTTTTCCTCCTCCTTTTTTCCCCCCTCCTTTTTCCCCTTCCCCTCTACATTTCTGTTTGGAAGATTTTTATTTCCTAGGATCTGGGGAGATATCTAGATGATTTTCAGACTCATTAAAATCCTTTCTACCTAACTCTAAATGAAAACTGCACCTTTTTTTCTCTACATGGTCTTCCCACAGAGGCAATTTTTATACATGACATTGTTTTCTTCAGTCAAATTATCAATGTTATAGTCCTTAACAATGTTCTTTGACATCACATTTTGTTTTAAAATCAGTATGGTCATAACTGAGGATATCATCTTGTTTCCCTTCTCATATTTTATTTTTTGAGTCACTGTGGATCGCTCCTTTCTATTCTTCTTTGGAGGCCTTATTCCCTACATGTTCTCACATAAACAGATTAAATGGCATAGCAGCAGACATCAAATAACAGAGGTGGGACTAACAGAGAGTAGTGATGTTTCAGCTGCCTCATACCAGCTAGCCCAATTACCAATGGCAGCTAACCACAGTAAACCAGAAGTCTTCAAGTTTAATTTATATTCCTTTTCAGTCTTCATTAAATCCTGGGCTGTTATCATTATCAAACAAGCTTGTTTAAAATTCATTCAGATATTTCTACATTATATTTCAGTCACTTATGGGGTTGAGTGAAAATATAGTCTCAGTGCAGGCAATGTGTATTTGTTTTAGTTTTACCATAATTAATTTTATTGCAATGTTTCCTTGAATTATGCTATACATTTGTATACTTTTGCTTCTTTTGTTTTCACTAGCTAATAACTAATTTGCTTCTAGGTGCTAATGATAGCCAGGGAGCTCAGCAGAGATAAAGCTATGCCCGAATAAGTAAGATGAAAATTCAGAAAATACATTCTGCTTTCTTGTTTCTTGTGATAGGAAGGTAAGAACACAATATTTATGGATTGATTGGCAGCAATTCCAATAAATACTATTTGTTTAAGAAACCTGCCATTGCTTAGAGTAAAACTGAAACAGCTTCCTGTTCAATTTCTTCAACTTAAAAAAATTGTGTCATACAATTTTCCTCCTGGTCACATCTTCAGCTCTCATTCAGGCATTTTCAGCAGTTTACTAGTAGTCATATTCTAGTACTAAATACAACAAACTGGAAAATCCCAAGTGCATTTTAATGGTGTGTTATAGATATTAAATACACAATTGTTATATTAAGGGTTACAATTTTTTTTTTGCTTTATTGCCATATCCCAAAGTAGGGGAGAAGGGACATGGGAGCAATAAAATTTTCCAAAATTTGTATTCAGCAATTGAAATATATGTGAATTTCATAACAGCTTAGCTGTTGTTTTTTTTTCTTTTCCATGTGAGTATCTACAGCCCACAAGGAAAGAAAATAGGAGTATCAGCATACCATAAGCACATCTATCTCATTCATTTTTGGTCTAAATCGAATATAGATACTCCAAGTAGCTTGAAAAACTCTTTTCTAACAAGACTTCCAGTTCAGTATTTTTGGTCCCGATGTATTCACATGAATGTCTTACAATTTGTCAGTGAGAACTGCTAAAGTGCTTGAACAGTTGAATTAATCACCACTATATTAGCCCTAGTTCTCTGTGGCTGCACTTTTCAGTGTGTTTGCTTTCTCTTACAAGGGACAAGAGAAATCTACTTACAGAAAAATATAAAAGGCTTGTATAACACTGAGAATGAGGTGAAGCCACTGGATATAAAATATGACATTTACTAAGAATAACTTACTTTTTGCGAATGGCTTTTACAGTATGGGATAAGTTATATTTGCAAAGCATCTCACCTTAAACCTGGAAATAATTTTAATGAGATCTTTTTCACATTGTGCATTTTAGATTACTTTTGATATCCAGTTTATGAAAACAAATGTTTTGCTTTTTCTTTTCCCTTTGCAGTGTCAAGAAATTGTGCTGGCGTGGGACACACCAGATGAGTTCTCTGCAGTGGATCTGACTCCAAATAAAATCTAATAAAGCTGTACATACAGTTGTCAGTAATGCTGGGCAGGACCAATCAAACTAACAGATTCTCATTCTGGGCAACAGAAGGCAAGTAAAATTCTACAGGATTTATGAAGGAATGTGGTAATTTTGACTGACATAAAATTTATGCTGTACGTCTCTGATTTGTTGTCTAATCATCGAGTATATTTACTTTTCCCAAGAGTTATATTTTCTTTGTGAGGCCTAATTCTATCAGAACAGGGCTGCCTTTTGATACAAGTAGACTCTTGCTTATGTCAGGGGAAGTAAAAACGTTGCCTTTAGATGAAAATGCACTCGTGTACCAGTAGTTTTATTTCCAAACCCTGCCTCTGCTGATGTCCACAAATGCAGTCTCCCTGTTCAGGAACTTTCATCCCCTCTGGGCTGTTGAAGGGGCACAGGTAGTGCTGGCAGCTCAGGGCTCTGTGGCTACTTGTGGACAACCAGGACAGGTGGGACAGATGGCAGCCGTGAAGCTCACCTCCCTGTGCACTGTTGCCTGTCAGATGGCAGCAAGCAACAAGCTTGCTGGTTACTGTGTCTTGCAAATAAAATCAGTAATCAATATTTGAAAAGTAAGAAAGATCTCTATTTCTGCCCTAAAGCTAGTGATTTCTTTCCCAAGAAAGGATGGCACACAAACAGCTGGTGCTGTATAAATAAGTGGATAAAGCAGCAGGTACAGAAACAAGCAGCTGTCAGCTGAATTGCTCTAAAGCTGACATGTTTTGTCAAAACAGAGGGCTATTCTGCTAGGGGCTGATATGTTTGAGTGTGTTTGTACTTCATTGTGTCAGTCCTTTTGTTCCCTCAACCTTGCTTTGGATTACCAAATGTGAGAAATGGTGAATCAATTCCCTATTTGACTATGATCAAATTAAAGGAAAGAAAGGAAGCAGGTGGGGAAGAAAAGGACAGACTGAGAATGGAAAAGATACCATGGTTGTTACTCTTGGAAGTAGCAATTCCTTGAGCCATAAAGGATAGAGAGTTCCAGTCTCCCTCAGTTTGAAAAACAGTATTTGAACCTACTGCTCATTTTTCTAAGGGGAATAAATATTCCACAATGCAGAAGGGGAGTTCACGTCTCAGATTTCTCACTTTCTCACCTCCTGTGCAAGAGTATGTAAAGCACGGGGAGGAGGAGATTGATAAAACCACCTTAATAGTGGTCATGATCAAAATTTTGGGCTCTGCTTGCAGTACTAGTCATGGATTTTGCATGTGTCCAGAGTTTTGGTGTATTTTGTATTGTAAATTACAGTGCAATCGCAGTACATTTTATTATACAGTATTTTATGTTGGGAGTAAATACTCAACTTTCCACCATTCAGAAAAATGGATTTGGTTTTATTTTTATTTCTATTTTGAATTTACAAACATACTCAACAACACGGAGAATATTATATTCTTCACAAAAAAAATTTATAGAAGCAGGAAGAAATTAGGAAAATTTCAAAATTAATGTTTCTTGCCATGGCAATTATGAAAAACACATTCCTGTCTTATACAGCAAATTTATACCATAACTGTGGTCATCAAAAATTGATTTTCCAAAGAAAATTTGGAGAAGAGCATTTCTTATAAGCAGAACTATTATATTCAAGCGGACAGTACTCCTCTCCTGCTTGTTATTAACAATTAATTGATGTGATATCAGAAAACTGTTTATCAATCTCAAAGAAGTAGTAGGATATGGGATCTGTCCTGTAAGGCTAAAAAGGTACAGGAAAACCAACATTCCATGTGTAATCCAGTAGTACATAAACATTACAGTGTATTTCCCCTGCCTTCATTTTCTGTTGCTATTTTGGTTTGTTTATTAGTGAAGAGTGACTGTCAAAAATTTTGGAGTAACTCTTCAGGGTTTTAAATTATACAGGATAGTTTTCTCAGACCTCCAAACCTTTTGGCTATTCTTGATTCTGGCGAACATTACAGATGCTTATCAATTGACTTAACAGCCTGTAAAAAGGATGCGTTTTACGTTAAAAAAGAAGCTGTAGTAATGAGAAAAAGGCTAAGCAGGAGAAGAAATAATTTCCCAGGCAGATAACAACATATGGTCATTTCTACTGGGAAATGCCTGTAAGGATTCAGAGAATGAGTACTGTATTATGGAACTTTTCAAATCTGATGGCAGCACCAACATCTCTCAGAAAATGGATCTTGAACTGTTTCTCAATGATTTAATAGAGACAGGACAGCAAAATTGCAAGCAATGAACAGTGTATGGATAATTTTGAAATAGTTCTCACCTTGTCCATGATACACTCTGAACACAAAGACTTGCTGGAGAAGACAAAGAAATACTGCAAAATTATCAAATATTTGAATGGATTTCTCCTGCTCAAAATCTAGTGATGGACACAACCCCAACAATTTCGGGACTACAGATGAAAACATGGTATTGAGTCTCCAGCTTCTGCACATTTTGCTTTGAAAGTAGAGCTAATTCTGATGAGTTCCAGCAGCTCAGGGGCTGACCTGACTTGGTGCAAAGTGAACCAGAGGCAACTCCACCTCTGAGAGTGTCATTAGCAGTAGTAGTGGCATGGGTGCTCCTCTTTCTATCCACCATGGGTTTCCAGTCTCCCAATGATATCAAAAGTGGCATAGGATCTTCCACACCAATTCCAAAATTATACTTTTTTTGAACTGAAGTGAATAGCATTTACAGAATAGGATATGCCAGATTTAAAAAATTGATCTCACTGGAGAGCTTATAAAACCTCTTTAAGAGCAATCTTCCCAAATGTGTGTTAACTATCTAATGTCCTTGTCCTTCCAGTTTACTTGAGGTAAAAAAGACAATTAAGGCAATTGTCCCAGTGAAAACCACAAGCTTTCTGAAATGTTGTCACTAAGTTTCCAAGTGCAGAAACAGTGCTGTTTGTTAGTAATTTCAGTATTCATATTAAGCACATGATATTACAGAAGGTTCCAAATGGTCGTAATCAGTGACAGAGTATAATTGGAGGCCTGTCACCAGTGGTGTCCCCCAAGGTTCAATATTTGGCCCAGTATTGTTTGACTTACCCATCAGTGGCTTGGATGAAGGGACAGAAGCCCCCTCAGCAGGTTCACTGGTGACAAAAGCTGGGAGGAATGGCCCAGAGAGCTGTGCAGCCCTTCAGAGGGATCCTGACAGGCTGGAGACATGGGCAGAGAGGAACTGTCTGAAATTCAACAGAGGCAAATGTCCTGCACCTGGGACAGAATAACCTCACGCAGCAGCACAGGCTGGGGGCTGACCTGCTGGAAAGCAGCTCTGCAGAGAAGGAGCTGGTAATCCTGGTGGAGAACATGCTGTCCATGAGTGGTGGAGAACATGCTGTCCATGAGTCAGCAGAGTGACCTGGGGGCCAAGGAAACCAAAGGTATCCTGGGGTGCATTAGGAAGAGCATTGCCAGCAGGTCAAGGGAGGTGATCCTGCCCCTCTACTCAGCCCTGGTGAGGCCACGTCTGGAGTGCTGTGTCCGTTTCTGGGTTCCTGAGGACAAGAGAGACATGAAGCTCCTGGAGCAGGTCCAGCAGAGGCCAACAAAAATTATTTAAAAACTCTTATGAAGAAAGGCTGAGGGAGCTGGGCCTGCCAGAGACAACTGAGAGAGGATCTCATCAATATTAATAACTATCTGAAGGGAGGGTGTCAAGAGCATGGAGCCAGGCTCTTCTCAGTGGTGATGAGCAATAGGACAAAAGGCAATGGTCAGAAACTGATGCACACAGGGAGTTTCCCTGAATTTCTGAGGAAAGATGTTCTGAGCAACTGACCATGCACTAGGACAAACTTTCCAGAGAGGTTGTGGAGTCTCCCTGACTGGAAGTATTCAAGAACCATCTGGGTGCAACTCAGGGCAGTGTTGTCTAGGGTGACCCTGTCTGAGCAGGGAGGTTGGACAAGTTGACCCAGTGCGGTCCCTTCCAACCTATTCTGTGGTTCTGCGATTCCTGTGCTCTCTTCATTCTCAACTGTAGCCACTTAAATCCACAAAATATTCCTTGTAAACAAGAAATGAAGATATTAAAAAAATCATTAAAACTAAACATCTATGTGTGACTTCTAGTTGTTTTCACGTGAGACTTTCACTTCATTTTATAAAATAGGAATTTACTTTCAATCCTTATCTCTCTTTTATAGAGGATATTTATTTTTCATGGTGTGAGGAATTGCTTGCTTTATTTTCACTTAAGTAATCTGCCATTCCCTGAAAACTGTAGTGTTTGCAGTTATCTGAGTTCTGCTTTGACTTTAATGCTCTTCCAGGTACAGTAGCTTCACCTTACCTTCTTTGAGGTAGGAGTCATCTCATTGATTGTCTTGAGTAAAAGGAAATGGCTCATGCATCTTTCGTACATTATAACAAATGTCCTTTTGCATTATAATTGAATGGTGATTGTTGTGTTCAATCAATGAGAAAGGTTAAGGGAGCTTCTCTGCCAGCATTTTTAATGGAGAAGTCGATTAAGATTCAGTTTAATCATTCTGGCTGCTTCAGAATTAAAGCAACAAAGACCATCAATGGCACTATAATTACCAGTCTTTCTGTAAGTTTACACTGCCATTTATGCAGCCATAAATTTTCTTATAATGCACAATGTGACCAGGTTAACTTGCTTTGTTTGTAATGCAAAATATTTCCCTTAATTGCATTGTGGATAAGAAATAGTTGTGATGAAGTATATATAATGCAGCCTAATAGAAAAGAGAAAAAAGGAAAACGAGAACCAACCACTCTGTAGAGTCTGACTGAGGTGAATCAGCCTCATAGCTTGTGTTAAATAGTTTAAAGTCATGGCCTTAACCTTGGGACACTGGAGGCATATTTTACTTCATTGAACATGGAGACTAGCATCACTCCCAGGTGAGTAAAAAGGGTCAAATATATTATTCTAATCCCTGTTCCAAACAGAGAAAAGGTCATTATACACTACCTATTGCATACTGCCAAAGAGTGAAAAATTCACACTGGGGACATGGGTGCAAATCTATGTTAGACATGGCCTTTAAAATGTTACTGAAATGAATGATTATGTGGTTTTGAACAAGAAAAAAAATGTTGAAATTGATCTCGTTTATTAATTAGTTTGAGCTTATAAAGGTCTTACTATAAATAGCTCGAAGACCAGAAGAAATTGCTCATTTCAAAAGAGAGTGAGGCTATTAAAAAATTGTTTTCTTGTAAAATTAATACCTAGAGATATGATTATCCATTTAATAAATGATTCTGAATATAAGATGACAGGACATCTTGATTTTCCAGGTCTTCCAGTAAATTAGAGACACAGGACACAAGATACTTTTGCTACTTTTCTTTCTTCTTTTCTTTTTTTCCCCCCTCCTTTTCTCTATAGGAATTTCAATCAAAAGGCATTAAGGACATTTTTCTTCCATAGAAACACAATTTCCAGAGCTCATGGAATCAGAATGGTTTGGATTGGAAGGGACTTTAAAGATCATCTAGTTCCAATTCTCTGCCATTGGCAGGGACAATTCCACTAGACCAGGTTGCTGGAAGCCTCATCCAACCTGGCCTTGATGGGTCCATGTAATAGAGAAAAATAAATATTCCTCCTGTCTGTATGGGTAGGTAGAAGTTTTTTTCCCCCTGCAAACTTGTATTTTATTGAAAGCTCTACTTCCAGAGTGAGCTAATTAAATTTTTATTTCATATTATCCAGCAAAGCTATTTGTAAAGTTGCAGGAAGACCAGAAACAGTAAAGTTAGTTCCATACTGGAGTCACCTGAATTCAGCATCAAATGGCAGTTTCAGAGAAATGAATTGTGGCTTATAAAAGGAAAAATTCCTCCACGGTGATTTAAAAAAAATACTACTGTAATTTTTTCTTAGCTACTTTTATAACTCTTTATTTCTATTAATAGCATATTTTATATCTTGTAGTTGTGCATTTTAACTAAAGATTAATTGTATTGTACCCATAGCTTGTAGGTTGTTGTTGTTGTTGTTCTATGAGAGCTTTTTCTTCCTTTTCTGCAGATCATAAACTAGTTAGAGAGGATCATCTGACTAACCGCAGTTACTGAATGATAATTAAAACAAATTAAAATATATCACACAAAAACTATTCAGTGCACAACTCCTGAGCTTGCTATTTCCTGCATAATTTAGTCTTCTTGGAAAGCTGGGCTTCAAGGTGTAATCAAATATATTGATATACACAAATCTGGACCTCCTACTCGCTGTAAAACTTCATGCACACATGATAGTAAGGTACTGGTCTTTAATACATTTCTGTATCAAGCCAGCTCTTTCTGTTGCAGGAAATTATGAAAACCACTATAGAAGACAATTTAAAAATCTAATTCCTTAAATCTGTCTCCAATGAGGTAAAGACAAACATGTAAATCAGCTGTTTATGAAACATTCATGTTTGAATTTAAAAGGCATATCAGTATACAGTGAGCATCACCGATACTAAGTCAGAAGCTTAATCCTCTAAAGAAAACAAAACTCATACAGTGCGTAGGCAGCCTGGCATAGTTCCTCCAGATTTCATACGTGCAAATTAGGGTGCGGAGGCTATACTTAATTTAAAAATAAGATTGACTAATCTATTTGAGTGCTTACTGCCTTGTAAGCAGAGAAAAGAGTTGCGTGCCAGAATGGAAATCATATGGGCCGGGAATTCCCCTTCTGTTGACCACAGAAGGTATAGGCATAATCCATCAAGAACAGAATGCATGCCATACTTTGTTCATTAGCATTTAAAGAGGCTGTTTGGCATCAGACAACAAATACTATTCTTGCAAGAACTTGGCAGCGGACTGTTTGTCAGTTAATGACAATCCACAGCTTTTTCAAGGAAATACTAAATGTTCCCAGGGTTATTTCTGAATTCTTTTCAGCATTAAGCTTGAAGTGGGGCTAACACATTTGTATAGCAGTGACCAACTTCCAAGAGAAAACATCAGTTCTGAACCTGAAATTGAAACAGATTTGTTGGCAACACATAAACAAATTGTGATGGAATTACAGGATGTGTGATATCACATTATCTTATCTTTACATTTATGCATTTCCTAAAATACACCAGTGTGTTTAGCGTCTCCATAGGCTACAGTCTTAAAAATGATGCATGCGATTTAGGACTTGGATGTTAATACAGAGGGTATGATAAAATACAAAGAGAAACAAATATTAAAAATAATAAAAAACCCAAAACTTTTTTAGCATTAAGTTATTTATCAGTTAGGGTGAGGGATGTTGCTAATTGCTCTATCTATCTTTTCTCTCTCTCTTTCTCTCTTTTTTAGGTCATAGTTGGGAGCAAATTACAAAGCCCAAATGTAAGTCTGATGCGCAGCTGTGATGCTAAAGTTATGCTGTCTTCTAAACGCTGCATATTTTACTCTGCTCTTCTATTGTAAAGGCAGAAACTATTTGCTATCTCAGGAGGAAGATTTTTGTTTTTAACATTGCATGCAACAAAGCTGCAGGTTACTGCTACCTTTCCTTTTTTTCCTTTTTTTTTTTCTCTTAAATATCCAGCCAGAGAATATTCCCAATCAAAGCAATATATTAAGCAATGAAGTAATCTAGAAGCTGACAGAGTTGATCTTATTCAGCTTGAATTTCAAGCTTCACTGCTAAAGTTGCATACAGATTTTAAACTTAAAATGTACTGCTCTCAGTCTTGAAGATACCTCTGATGGAAACCTTCCTGGGAGGCTATCAATAAATAATATTTACATACACTTGAAGATACTTGCACATTGAACAAGTTCTGGAAAAAGTGTAAGGGTAAATGAGGTCATGTTCTAGCATCAGCAAACTTTTCTTCCACCAGTTTCATTTCCCATGAAAATGACTTAAAAAGTACACAACTGGATCCTATATCCCATGAACCTCATTGCTGAAGAGAGGTGATAGCAAATCATTCCTGAATTAAATGACTCTATGATTTTCTACAATCTAAATATGGGTTACTTACAGTTCAGGAAGCATGTGCACGGTGACAAAAGAAAATGTGATTATCAGAGATAGTATATAACCTTGTAGCTGATCTGCTTCATGCAGAGAGCAGCAGAATAGTCAAGGTAGTGTTTTTACACGCTGCAAGTTGGAATACAACTGACTAAGGATCATTATGATATACACCAACATTCAGATTGCTAGTATACCATACATTACTTTCCTGTTTCTTGCTGATGGTGTAATTGTGTTAGTCACATTTAGTTAGCACATGCTACAATCACACCTTCATCTGCTATAAGAGTGATGTCCTATAGTCAGCCTCATTGCAAGGGCTGTGGGACAAGACAATCCAACTGAGAAGCCAGAATCCCCATCAGCTCACAAGACAACTGTGCTACTACTTGCATGAAAAACCATACCAGTGCAGCAACAAAACAGAAATGAAGTCAGACTTGGGAAAATACAAAGTATAGGTCACTCTGCTGGTGCCTGGAGCGTAGATGGTGAGTTTGTTCCTGGTTCTGCTCTATCGTTCTCCACTGACTATGAAGAGCCTACAATCATTAGCTCACCTCTAGACATCCATACTTAGAAGGGCCCAGTCCTCAGACAGTAGGAGAACACGGAGCACTCTTCACATGCAATAGCTGCTTTTTGGCAGCATTTTGTTACCACAATGTGTTTTGTAAGTCAAATTGGTGAGCAGTGTGAAACTGGATAAGGCCTCAGTCTTGAGCAGCATTTCAGGCTCTGGGATGTGCAGTGTGGAATTTGAGGATCAAAAGGGAAAGAGGTATAAATCCTTCATATGTTGGATGCCAGAAAAAACAACAGTGTTAATGCATATTGTTATGGAAATAAAGTTCTACATTTTTGTATAGATCCTTTTTGGCCCCTGCCATTCACATCAAAATCATTATTTAATGTTAATAAAAGTCTGATCCTGCACGTGTCAAGGTAAGAAAGAGTTGAAGTATATTATGCAGAATGATTGGCAATCATAGGCTGAGGTAGACTGATCATCCAATTAAATCACAGAATATTAAAAAGGTCAAAGTAATATACATCTAGCCTAATTAATAGACAATGAAATAAAATTCAGATTCTCACTCTTCAGTATAGTCCAGTCCTGAAAACAAAGTACCTACTTTATTTATGAAAGTAGTTCCTTTGACATCAGTGTACTTCATAAAGGCATGTGGGTTCTTACCTATGGATTACGTTGCACGATCAATGTCTAAGACTTTAGTTCTACTATACTGTTCAGGTAGTTTTACTAGAATACTTAATTTTTTTCGCTCCTTATCTGCATTTCATAAAGAAGCTTATATAATCCTTTTTGTCTTCATGAACAGTAGATAAAGATTCAACCCTTTAAAACTTCATTAATATGTTGCCCTAATGATATCAAAGGTATAGTATAATTCAAACATCAGTTCTATGTCTGTCTGCTGTGGTTTATGTGGATTTCTATTAATATTTAATTTGGTTCATTACCTTATTTATTGTGTGTTGGTTAAAGGAAGTCGAAGATGGAGGTGCTGTGTTAACATAAAAGTCTCCTCACACTGAAGCAGGAACCAAATATGATGCATGCACAATGTTGGGACTTTGTTTATAATAAACCTTTTAAATGACTGACTTTTTCTCTACTAATACTCTAAGTAGGATGATCTATGAGATTTCTAATTTATTCTTGTTTAAAATTTAACCATGCTTTTTTAAAGCATATCAATTTTGTTAATACCATGTAATTAAAACATGTCAGTGCACAGCAAGTTTTAGTCTAAATTAATGACTATGAGAATTATTTTAATTAAATAACCAATTATAGAAAAATCGCAAGCATGAGAGCTGACATTTAAATGAATTTCATTTAAATTGCTTCTTAACATTGTCCCATCTAGGACACTAATGCAAAATGAACTATTGTATCAACATAGATTATCACTATTTTTGTATGCACATAATGTATTCATATTCAATCACTGGAACAGAGCTGAATATTTCGTATTGATCTGAAATGTCTATGAACAAAATACAACAGAATAAGCTGAAGTAGAAACAAAAATCTCCTGTAGTACTGTGACACTGTACAGCTGCATTTCTTGTTTGCATACGTATATTTTCATATTTGAGTTCTTCATTTACTTATAAATTCTGTTTTCCATTCAATGCAGGGAGAACTTCTAAAATTGCTGATCTTTCAAATGACTTTTTAAATTCTGTCTCTCTTGTAAATACACATGAAAAATCATGATGGGCTGGCTATTCAGTTTTCATTTTGGATTTTAAAAAGATCTGTTAAAAACATTTGCTGGAATACATTTTGCTCACTTTTAACTGGAAAAGATAACCTACATAGTTAACTAAATTACTCTTCTGCACTGCACAAATTGTTACTGCATTTGTCTAACAATCACATTCAATTTAATCAGATGCATGGTGCAAACTGTGCCAGGAAACTCCTGAAGCTATATTTAAAAGTGAGTAACAGGGTAATGCATTGCAAAATTATTCTTCTCTACTGTAGCTTTAAAGATGTCACAGGAAAAGGGGAAAAAAGAATCCTGCATTTTTGTTCATTGATTAACCAGTAATGTTATGTATAAATAATGTATCTGACAGTATGGCAGCCCACTTGGGACGTTGTGCCATTTACTACAAAATAGGATGCAACATGCAACTGAGCAGCAAGAACAAATTAAACATCTTTCCTTGGTAACTTCAGCATTTTTATTAGGTGGTAAACATCAGAGCGAGAAGAAAAGCAGATGTAGATATTTCAACAATATTAACCTTAATCTAAGTAGAGATACAAAATGATATTTATACATTCCAAAAAAATGCTTAAGCTGCGTAAGAAATGTGTTGTCCTAATCTCTTTATGTTTTGTGAAAATCCTGTGGAAATCAGTTGATATAGCCATGGTATAAAACCAGAATTTTGTTCCAGAGTATTACAGCAGAATTCAGAGAAGTATTATGTATAATTTTCTCTTGTTAACTTGTAACACAGAGATATCACTGCAGTATGTACTGAAGAATTTGCAAATTATCTTCTTAAAACTACTTTCCTTGTGATGTACTGGCATTCTAAGTCAAATTAAATTAATATATTATAACTCGTTATTGTTATTATTTTTTGTAAAGGAAGAAAAAAAGAAATTTATTTCATCTGGCAAAGGTTGACTTCATAATCAGATATTTATCTCCATGTTCATACATGATAATTTTTCATAAAGTTATTTCCCCCCCAAAAAAAAATTAAAAATAAAAACAAAAAACCCCAAGAACAACAACAGCAACAAAAAAACCCCACCAAAAAAAAACAACAAACCAACAAGCAAAAAAGCTTTATTAAAATAAAAATATTGGACAGCAATTTTACATAGTTATCACTGAAAACAATGGTATTTGTACTCTTAAATTGTATTCCACAGGAGTTAGGCAGACAAAGCTTAGTAAGAAATACTGTGAGATGTCAGCCCAGCTCCTTTTGCCCACTGTGAAATTTCCAATCACTGCATTAAATATTGTTAAATGGAACAGGTGAGTATTATTCAACATGATTCAATACCCTAGACCTTGAATTTGTAACTGTTATCACTAAATCACGTGATCACTAAATCAAAGTATCTTTCTGTGTATTGAGCTAAATACTCAATTTAGACTCTCGACTCGTTGTCCTTTTCACATACTGCAAAAGCTGCAGCAGTTTATTTCACATCTACAGAATAATTAATCTAATATCCCCTCATACTTAATAGTTACAGTGGTTAATGTTTATACCTGGGGTAATTCCCATTGCACAGTGAAGAGGATTATCCACTTGATTAAAAATAAATCTTTTCACCCCTGCACTTGAATCTGTACCTCCCTGGGGAAGCTGACCATAATTTCTCTCTTGCTGTACCTCATTCGACAAGTGATGAGACCATTTTGCATGGCCAATATTGCATATAACATTGGGCTTTAAAGAAGACAGTAATTCAATCAGTTTTTTTCCCAGGTCCATCTGGGAGCAAATTCTTGTTACTCAGTTGTTGTTGCTAAAACCTGAAATTCATCATTTATTTCCCAAAGTTGCAGCTCAAGAGATGCTGCAGTTGTTTTTATCTCAGAACACGAAATAAGCTCAGCTGGAATGGCAGTAACTGGAGATGTAACAAATGGAGAACAGATGCTGACAGACTAACATCCGGTCTGAGGTATGGAGAATTAGGGAAAGGGAAAAGCAAAAAGGGAGGGACTGAAGAGACAAAGGGCAAAGTTTATCAGGGCTGATTTCAGCATCCAAAGGAGATGGGCACCTGAACTGGAATTCACAATGATTGTCATCCTTTGTCATCCATTGAACAGCCATACTAAATACCTCTGTGAATTCTGACCCAAAAGTTGCACAGGTGTCTAAGCAGGCTGGAAAGATCATTTCTGTGCAAGCAAGCTCCTAATTGTGACTCACCAGCCCTGTAAATTTTCAAATGATTTGTTGTACCTGGCTGCACATACTTATTTTTTATATTCTGTTGGGTTGTAAATGCTAGACCATGTCAAATGGACACATGCTTAAGGTGACTCAAAGGAAAGGCAGCTTCATGCTCAACTGATAGGTTGCCTGTGAGTCATAGACATCTGCTTCACAAACAGTTGTATGCTTTGACTTTGATTTGTAACTCTTTTCTTTCTCTTATTACCAGACCCAACAGCTCTGGGGGAGTAAGCTGGATGCTAGTCAATCTCATATGTCATCAGCAAAGCTATTCTATCTCCAAGTTTCCCTCTCAAATGCCAAATGCCTCCCTTATTTGTACTTTCAAAAACCTGCTGGAGACAAGGTGTCTACTCAATTGTAGCAATTTGGCCTGAAAAAACTTTACTGTTGACAGTGATTTTCAGATCCCAGTACAAGGTTTTCACTGCTGGCGGTTAAAATGAAAAACATTTTTATACCCAGTCTGAGTAAAACTAATGCAAACTCAGAGACAGAGCAGAGAATTCTACCGTGCATTTTCACAATACTCAATTTCAGAACTAGTTCCTCCTCATCAACAAAAGAAGGTCTATAAATCAGTCCAGGATGATCATTTGCCACATGATGATTCATAAATCTTTGAGGAATGCTCTGCAAAGGAATCTGAACGGGCTGGATCAATGGGCCCAGACCAATTATATGAGGTCACAAGAACCACATGCAGTGCTACAGTCCGGGGGTAGAGTGACTGGAGAGCTACCCAGTAGAAAAGGACCTGGGGGTCTTGGTGGACAGTGACTGAACATGAGCCAGTCTGTGCCCAGGTCACCAAGAAGGCCAGTGGCATCCTGGCCTGTGTCAGCAATAGTGTGGCCAGCAGGACCAGGGCAGTGATTGTCACCCTGTACTCAGTACTGGTGAGGCCACACCTTTAGTGCTGTGTCAGTTCTGGGCCACTCACTGCAAGAAGGACACTGAGGGGCTGGAGTGTGTCCAGAAAAGGACAAGGGTGTGGAGTACAAGTCCTGTGAGTAAAGGCTGAGTGAGCTGGGATTGTTTAGCCTGGAGAAAAGGAGGTTCAGGAGTGACTTTATCACTCTCTACGACTGCCTGAAAGGAGGTCAGGGGTTCAGTCTCTATTCGCAGGCAAGCAGCTACAGGACAAGAGAAAATTGTCTGTAGCTGCATCAGTGGAGGTTCAGGCTGGAAATCAGGAGGAATTTCTTAATGGAAAGAGTTATTAAACATTTTAATGGACTGCATAGGGAGATGGTGGAGTCACCATCCCTGGAGGTGTGAAATGACTGGACATGACTCTCAGTGCCATGGTCTATTTGATAATGTGGTGGTCAGCTGAAAGTTGGACTTGATGATCTCAGCTTTTCCAACATATATGGTTCTGCAATTCCATGATTTGTAGTAGACTTAAGCAAACCTTCTGAAGAGTCTGGTAATCTTCCTAAAGAGTCTGAAGAAAAGTAGGGAATGTGCTGTGGTATTTGCATCAAGGAAATTGTCTTTGCCCACTGAAAGGACAAATCTGGGCATAATGACAGAGAAAGCATTCACAATATTCTATTCCAGTAGATAATTATGGTAACAAATCAGGGCAGATTTTCTCTTGAATAAAGATTACTTCCTCAGTTTTATTGCCCAGCTCTGCTAGAAGCCCATACATAGTGCAGTGATGGATGCCATGTAAGAGTTCAAGACAGAACACCAATAGAATGAACTTCTGCATGGCATTCTTCTGCCTAACAGTTTAGACCACGTTGAACAGAATTTCTTGTACATATGCAATTTTGCAAAAGTGCCAGGGGAAGGAGTCTTGACAACTTTGGTAAGCTCTGAAGGATGTCCCAACTAAACAGTGAGCACCAGTGCTCAGATTCATCTTACGGAGAATGAAGAGCAATATGGACAGTTTTACAGCAGTATTTGAACTACATTTGAGTTAGTGAGGGGAAGGAAAATCATGCCATCTCCTGGTTTATATTCAGTTAGTTGCCTACATGCTCATTACTAATACACTCACATCTCAACTGTTGTAACTGTTTCATGTCTAGATTACTCCAAACACAGATTTTCAGTCAACTGTTGAGGGAGTAATTTCATAATTTCTAGATGACCTGCAGAATAGATTTTAGTAAGGGTACCCAAAACTAATAAAGAGAACTGAAGTGATAATGGAAATACAAAAGATCCTTGTGAAGTTCTCCCTTAGAAAAGGACACTGTGTTTCACAGGTTTCTGCTATTGGATCTTTTTTCTGTCTCTCTTCTCTTTTCCTTTCCTGCTGTTTTAAGACTCTTTTATGCTTGCAGAAGCCTTCTCTCCGAAGGAGATACACGTTCATTACAGCCATGTCGAGTATTTCTGTTCTAGGGAAATGAAATAACTTGAGCTCTTTAAGTTTACCACCCTTCAACTTAAAGTCTTTTCAGAACTTCTCTCAGATTTCTCTTGCAACTGTCAAGTGTGACAGAAAAACTGGGCATATTATCCCTCTATTACATTTTTTTCAATGGAGCTAAAAGATTCACACTTGCTTCTCAGTACCCTACTTCTGAAATGTTTGGTTGGGGATTTCATGCTCAGATGAACCTCATGACATCCTCTATCCCTCAGCTGGAAGCTTCTGCCTCCTGTTCCTGAAGCACAGCTGCTTGTCATGCACATGATCCTGTTTTGTATATGGAGTAAAATATGCCCGTCTAAAAATTACTGTCTTCTGGCCCAGGCACAACAAGATATCAGCTGTTCCAACACTGTCATGAAAATTATATGAGAACTCTCCAGATTAGCTCTCAAATTATCACAATAGAAGGCAGCAATTCACAGAACCATTGAATAACTCAAGCTGGAAGAGACCCATAAAGATCATCAAGTCCAACTCCCTGCTCTAACCTCTAATACTTTTTCAGACACAGGACACAATTTGTTTTCCTTTAGTGTGACCCTTATGCTCTGTTTCTAGATGGAATAAGTTTGCATTTGATGCCAAGAAGAGTTTGCTCTGTATGAAATTCTTATATACTAAACAACTTTAGGGGAGAGCTTATATTATTGCTGTCACTGGTATAGTATATAGGAAAAGCATATGGTAGTAGTTTGGATTTGTCTGAATGTATGAGAAAATATACTCTCTTTATTGCTCCCATCTCAGTTAATGTAAATTATTATCTGTTTATTCATTACTCTTTCATTACTTCATCTTATTTTTGTTGCAAGAAATAAGAATCTTGCCAAGAAGAGTTTAAACAAAGGGATATACTCTTATCTACATATTTATTCACCCTAAACAAGAGTATTTTCCTAGAAACTTGAACATGTATTTTGGTCTTAAATTAAGACCTTGATAGAAAATAGAAAATAAAGATATTTCAGGAATACCATATGCTATAAAAACAATCCTGTAGCCTAAATTCATTCTATGTAACTTTAAACCAAACACATAAACAAAGAGAAAGAAGTAGTGAAGTAATCACTTCACACATGGCAATTCAAACTTTAGATAAGCTGAATTATTGTATTTGCAGAGGCAAAAGAGGAATGGTCTTAGAATTTTTTCTGCTGGTCAAGCTGAAGAATTAATGACAGTTGGCAAAATATAAGTGGCAACAGAAGAAGTAAGAAGGTAACAGAAAGCATTAAGAAGAAAGCGAGGTCAATATGCTTTCCACATTTGGAAACCACTGGAGCAGGCAATTAGAGAGACAGCAAAGGGGATTTCAGCTTCCAGTCTTTTGTCAAACTAAAAAGCAGGATTTGAACAGAAAATGAGTAGACGAGAAGTTAGTTGTATTTTAGGTGTAAGTCCATCTGCTGGCAAGTCCAAAGTCAGCCCAAAGAAAATCATGCTTTTGAATCATCATGATAATGGTGGATCACCTTACTTAGCAACAAAAATAAATGTAGCAAAAGATTTGTTGGAATCCAGTGACAAAAAACCTGAAATCCATAGACTTAGATCGCAGGAGATTCAGCAGATACATTGGGAAAGAGCTTTCATGTCTACTTGCTCTGCACAGCTTCTTAGCACTGCATTGATTGTTCCAATCTATTGTCATAGATAAAAAATTAAGATTATTTAAATCAAACTGAAATCTTTTGTGGATCTATAAAATTATGTGCAGGTATGCTCCTGCAAGGAGCAGGGAGTTGGACTCAGTGATCCTTACTGGTCCCTTTTAACCTGAGATATTCCATGATCCTATTATTCTATTAATTGCCCTCGTAATTATGCCTGTCTTTTTCCATTTAGACAACCGGTAGTCTGAAGTTAGGAATGAGAGTTATACAGGATGTTATACAGCATTTATTACATACTTACTCATCTAAAGTTTTCCCACGTTGTTGCTAAAATCCTTTTGCATGCACTGTTTTTAATGTTTATATTAACCAAAAAATGGACC
Source organism: Cyanoderma ruficeps (assembly GCA_008694505.1). Classification (NCBI taxonomy): domain Eukaryota; kingdom Metazoa; phylum Chordata; class Aves; order Passeriformes; family Timaliidae; genus Cyanoderma; species Cyanoderma ruficeps. The sequence continues at coordinate 1,054,327 of VZDJ01007754.1, read as the reverse complement.
ACTTAAAGGAAATTTTATTAACAATCCTGTATGGTTAAGGTAATGAAGTCCATGGCAACAATAAATAAGGTGCCCACAATTTCCACAAGAAGTGATTATCTTCCACTAGGAATGATTTTTGGCATTCAAGATACTTTCTAAGGATGCAGAAAAATAGGGCAGGGTTGCAGCTCTTCCCATTGGTAATAAACTATTCCACAAATAAACATTTGCTCAGTTTCCTTCTTAGGAAAATTACCTTTACTGCTTGCATAGATTTTCCGATATATAGGTCAATCTGTCCTAACCTTTTCTGAAGGAAAATGAGAAATGCTCCCTATGAACAATGTAAGACGTGTGTAATGGCACTGTTTGCAAACACCAAACAGCAGCAGACTCAAGAATTGCAATATAAAGCTATCAATTAATTTTGTTGTAACTGTATGCACCTGTGAACAACTGCTTAATTAAAGAGGCAAACAGAAATCTCTCACAATAATGTTTCAAATTACTTACATTTATGTGACTCAATTAGTTGGAGTGGATAAATACAATTGGAAAGCTGCCATGTGGACTTCTGGAAATAAAGAAAAGATAGAACTGAAGAGATACAAAACCAAATGAGAGGATTCAGGCAGATAAATACAGATAATTCTCAGAGGTTCATAGGACTATGCAAACAGAGAAGATAAAAGAAAAGGATTCTGTGCAAAAATATATAAATACATCATTTACTGTCACAGAGGTCTGCTTTCACAGATGGGAATATTAAGGGGATTGTTTGCTTTGGTCAGAATATGCACAGGGCTCAGGTTTGCTTTCGTTTTGCCATCAGATGTATTCATCCAATTCCCTTTAGGGAGTGGCAGAGGTATTACTGCTATTTTAGACAAAGTAGAGTGTCTTGCCTACCTTCTAAATATTCCTCCAAAAAGGCGCAGGTCTTCCACAATCTCTGGCCTGTCTGATTGCCTAAATGCCTAAGATACCTTGCAGATGTTTGCATCAGGAATGCATTTCTGAAACAATCTCTCCTTTTCTAAGATATCGTTCCCATTACAAAGCATTTCCAAATCCAGGGGACCAGGTTTGGGGAAGTCTTTCCACATACTTTCCACATAAGCACACCAAGCTGACCCTCTCACACCAGACTACAAATAGTCCAAAGTGAAAAAATGTGAGATGAGAGTGGTGTGGACATGGAGTCTTGAGCACTGCAAGAGTGCTCCTCTTGGATTTCACGGGCTCCTGATGCAGAGAGAGCCTAAGGCATTTAAAACGACACTAGACACATTAGGCAGTTGAATTCCTTCTTCATTTTTATCTTGCTGCTTCAGATTAGGATTTAACCCCATATACATGCAAGCCCATTGATGGAAATGCCTTTTCCTCACCTCCACCTGCAGTTCAGTATTGCTTAGTAACATTTCAGGAAAGCCTGATGCCGACAGACACCGTCTGTAATGGGATGTTTTATTAACACTGAATGATTGACACTGGGGGATGGTTAAACAAATCGGGCTCTCCCTTCCTGAGAAGGCTCATTTAGAAGTGATAGAGAGGATAAGAGGCAGCAGGATGGACTACACTTCAAAGTTCTCTCAAGTGTAGAGTCCTAAATCTGTTCTAGATATTGGTTGTTAACTCTATCTTCTGAACACAACCCCTTCTACTTTCTTAAAATAATTTTTTAAAATACCTGTCTTACCTTATCTTACAGTCCCAGGCACTCTGTTCCTTAAAGAGTGGCCAGGTACACCTGACTTGGTATTCGGGTCAATGATTTGTACACGTACATTGTAGCTGAGCAGTGGGATATTCTTCCAGCTGGGGAGGGGAGCAAATATCCAGGGCAGAAGAGGGAACAAGACCTGCTGAAAGCCAAGGGGCAAGATGATCATTAACTGTAGGAAAAGAAAATCATTAAGCCATGTGCCATCTTAGACTTATATTCAACAAAGGCCTCAATTCTTTGGGTCTTTTTCTCTGTCACTCTGGAATACCTACTAGCATATTGGTTTATAACACATAGGCTTTCAATATTCAAATACATACAAAAGTTGCTTTCTCAATATTTTTGAAATTCACACTGAGATGAGTTTTATTAAGACACAATTATTCATGAGTTTTAAAGGAATATCTGTCCATTTGAGGCAGAAGGCCAATATGTTTTCAACGTTTCATGACACCTTTTTCACTATGCTAATACATTAAAATTATTATATATTTAGTTTTCTTTACTTTCCTTCCTTTTTTACATTTGATTTCCCATACCTTTTCTATTTTTCCTTTTTTGTAACTGCAACTTGAAAATCTTAATTTTCCTAATGATAATTGCTTAGGGTTTTACTTTAATTCTAGGTTTTCCATTTAGATCAAGGTCATAAGATATGTATAGCTGACCCTACTGTTATTTCCCTTCCCCAGAAAAATCAGATCATGCAGGTAGAGGTAAATGACTCGAATAGATTTGTTAACCAACTCAATCTGGCTAGGAAAATCTACCTGCCACCTATAAGACAAAACTCCTCACACTTCTAATTGAAGTCAACTACCCAGCTGACAGGCAAATATGCTTTTGAGGGCTCTTTTGCTGCTGTGATGATAGCATCTTGAGGTTGTTCCCAGATGGAGGGGAGGGAGGTAGAACTGAGAGTCAGAGAGTGTGACAGTCGCTCATCTATCTTGGAAACACCGAGAAACTTGGAAATGTGAATTAAATTAGTCTGTGAACACTTTTTCATGTACACTTTAATTTAAATTAGGTACAAAAATGCTGCTAAAGAAGATGATCTCTCCAACCTCTCCTCTCTGCCTCTCTGTTCCCACCTTTTCCTTTTTGCCAACACGTGAGATCTTATGGCTGCCTTGTAAGAGAGATCTGGGAATTGGTCCAACACCCAGCTTCCCAAGTACTAAAACTTTTGAGTTGGATCAATTCCTTTTGCATAAATGTTAATGGGAGGTGTGGGAGTGGAATATGTGGGCAGAGGAAGATTGGGGGAATTAACACTTTCAGTAGTAGTTTTGGTTTAAGTCAGCTCAAAGCCATTGCAAGGCACAGTCTAAGTTGCCCACAGGGCTGTGAGTGCAGCCCTGAGCCAACAGGACTGAAAGCCAGCTCTGCTCTTCACAGACAGCAAATATGCAGTCCTAGGATAGCGTGGAGGAGAGATTCCACTTTTAGCACTTGCTGCAGTTATTTTAAGACTAGTCAAACCGGTGTAAACTACAGTGCAATCTCAAAGGTGAATTGTGATAGCAAAATGAGCTTCTTAATACAAGTGAGAAGAACAATTTCAAATTACTAAAATTAGAAAAATCCCATGCTTTCTTTATTACAATTTATGTTTGTGTGTGTGTATTTTTAGAGGGTAAAGGACTCAGGTGTCATAGTTATTAAATTAACAGAAAGTTGCTTCTGTCAAAGTCTATTTTGATCATTATTGATCTAATAAAACTACACTTGTTTAAAAAGAGAATGTAGGGATAAGGTAAACTAATGTTATCAAAAGAAATGTACAGGAATACAGTTTCCTACCCACTTCTGACTGATAGATAATTGGTTTTTTTCTTCTCCATGCTAGATATCTCTGTGCTACACATCAGTAATAATCCAAAGTGAAGGTCCCATGTCAAAAAACCTTGGCATCTTTGAAAGTTCCTCTCTGCTTTCCAGCACAGCAAAAAATACCTTCAGTTATCTCCTCCTGTTCAATGCAACTGTGAAGACAGAATTTGCATGCTTTTTGTCCAACTGGTATCCAAAGTGGTGAGAAGCAGGACAAGGCTGCACAGTCTTGGCACAGTAACCCATCAGACTCCCATTACCTGTCATTGAGCAGAGTGCAGAGTGCAGGGCTGAGCCCACAGAACCTGTAGGAGGACTGTGACCCTTGTGATGTCTGCTGTGCACTCCAGAGTGAAGGCTGAGGACCAGAATGATAGTGTATTACATATTTCAAATATGTCCTCAACCTAATATCAGTGGCTGAGCAGCGGTAGGAAAACTGATTAGTCAAATGAGGAATATGTCTTTAAGGTGAAAATTGTGCCCAGTTCAGAAAAGTTAATTCCTTCCTTCCTTCCTTCCTTCCTTCCTTCCTTCCTTCTCTGCAGTTCATATGTGGGACCACCAAGGACTTGTCACAAACTGAAGGAAATGCACATATCTAGCAGGAAATCCTTTTGACCAAATATGGATATATGCATATATAATGTAGATGTGAGCTACCAGTGAATTGGTCATTCAAGTTCCTGTTATTAGATGCTTCTGGATTGCAATTCGCTTCATTTTGAAGCAGAAGTCTACAATAAGTCAGGTGAGTGGCAGACTAGCAAAATGTGTTTCTCTGCATTGACTGTAAAGGATGATTAAAAAAGTAGGAAATTACAGCACAGGGATCTAAATAGAGGCAGCAGGAATCCTATCACTGACTACAGAATTTGTTCTTAACTATCATTCTCATCATGATAATCTCTAATAAAACAAAAAATAATAGGCAAATCTTTAAAGATCATGTTTGACTTCAAGTTTGTGTGCCCTTTTACCCATGGCATTCAAATATGCCACAAATTAATTAGGGTTTTTGAAAAAAAACCTGTTTCCATATTCCTGCTATTCTTAATTTGACTGATCTGCTAATTCTTCTGTCCTAAGATTATTCCAAATGGCATGATCATAATGAAGGTATGTGTAGAAGTAATAAATGAATGAAAAATACATAGAAAATTTTCAGGTTTTCAAGAAAGACCTCTATTAGTTTCCCCTCAAATTCTAAGTAAAGCTGTAATTTGAATATATTTGGTGAGAAAAAAATCTTGCTTAAAACAGTTCAACTGCAATGCCAATTTCTTTACAGGAATATATTGATTCCTCCTTGCAAAATATTGCTTCAATCTAAGTTTTGAAATTGAAAATCAGTTTTGAATGGCAAAATATTTTTTGTTCAATGTTCTGTTTCCAGAATGCTTTTGTGCTACAAAGGCATTTCACTGTTATTCTCCCTGGTTTCTTTATCTGAATTTAAAAAAAAGGAGAAGAAAAAAACTTTGATGCATTGTCATGCTGTGATGGGATATGTTTTTTGATGTCTTTGCATTGCCTTATTGGTCTTTATTATTTAAATGCCTGGTTTAAATTTATATGATGAATTGAAGTCTAGGGGGGGTATACCCATATTAACTGTAATCCAGCCAGCACTTTGGAGTTTGCTGCTACCCATATTACTTTTGATTTCTGTGGCAAATCTCCAGGTTTGAAGTTTCAGTGCAAGTGCCTGAAATCGGAGTGTGATGAGCATTGTTATTTTCATTGTTTGGAAAACAAAAATGTACCTCTGATAATTTTTGTCTTTGATTACTGCTTCTTCAAAGGATTTAAAACAGAATGAAAGCCTTTGAAAATTTAAGAGATGAAGAGACATGAGAGTTATTCTGTATGCACCAGATAAACAGATGTCTTAGCTTTCAAACTAAACCCAGAAAATATAATCACAAGCTTCATCAGAAACAGATAACAATCTAGGTGCACAGTACTTTACATTTTACTAATGTGCAGTGGGAGAAATAATAATACTACTTCCTTCACTTGTCTAAATATTTGTTTCAGACTAACAGCTCAAAAAACATGTTAGTAATAGCAAACAAAATATGATAAATTCCTTTGAGGGGAAATATTCTCAGCATAATGTCATTATAAGCACAAGTAAACACACTTTGAAATGTATTTGCAAATAAGTAAGACACTCATAACACTGAAGGTATTAAATTGTGAATTCCCAAATTAATAGGTATCAGATGTCATGAGTGCTTTTCATCCTGTATTAGAGTCATACTCAAAAGTCCCAATAAACTTAAATTGAAGTTGTAATCATCCAAAAGATGACTACTTGACAGGGCTCATTCTTAATATGTGTAGAAAAAGCCTGCTTGGAAATATGTAAAACTGTTTAGAAATAGCTGATGGTGTGCATTACTAAGTCAGCCTCTGCAAAATAACTTCCAAGAAATTCTTGAATATGGACAGATTTAAATCACTCTCAGAGGAATCATGTAAGATCCTGGTCTTCTCACGTGAGTGATTCCTTCATTGGCAATTGCACTTCCATTTAGAACTCAAAGGAGAACTTTGTCTTCTTGGTGGCACCCATGTCTACATGGCAAGGGTCTACAGAGTGACCCTTGACAACCAGCCCAAGAGGTGCATAATGATTCATGACCGCATTGGTTTGGGCCAGTTTCTCTGATGGTCCCCCACTAGCTGGCCACATTTCTCTCCTAGAAGGTCTTCTTGCAGCTCTTATACTACATTTTAATTTTTGTGTATTTTCAGTTCTAAGGGTCTGAATCGATGTGAGGACTTGTGTTTCCATGTACATTGTTAAAGATGTACAGCATAAAGCTGAGGGGAATTGTGTAGCTGAAGATAGTGAGGGTGCTCAGGAATGGAAAGTCTCTTGGGACAAAGCAGGAGGCTGTTGAGGGAGAAGAGATAATATCTTGTGTGGTTTGGACATTGAGGTAAGGTCCACTGAGTGATTATATTCAGATGTGTGCCCTGCCTTTGATAGAGGTAGTTATGGTGCAGAATGGTAAGTAGCACTTAATTAGTGTGAATTATTGGGTGTCCAGCTCATTGCTTGCTTCATTTCACAGCAAACACATACTTTTAGACCTGATTCTAACCTTGATTTACACTGATATAAAATGAGCAAAATTCTAATAGTATTTACATTAATGGAAGAAAAGGGCTGCTTTGAGTCAGAGCTCTTGTAGACGCTACATTTTGTCTGCTGTCTTGTCTTAGTGTATTTAAGAACTATGTCATTCTTAAAATACATAAATAAGATATTTAATAATTCAAATACTTGATGTATATATGAAACTGGAGTTGAGTTTACGCTACGTTCCACACTTTGTTTTCTGTTTATGTTCCTTTCATGTTGGTACTGGTGTGCCCTAATTTCTTTCTGCCTCTCTCTAGATCCCACTGTCTGGTTCCCTTTGACACAGGCTTGGTCGTATGTCAGTGGAATATAAAACAAATCTCAAGGGAGATCTTTTCCTGTTCTGACAGTTCTCAAGTGGCTAAACTTCATTTCAAGACTGTTTGGTTTGGTTTGGTAGCCTGTAAATGGAGAGAGGAATTATAGCAAATAACTATGCATATAAATTCCTATTTATCGAAAATGAAACTATTATAGCAACATAAAAATCAATGTTGGTCCTATTATTTTCCACAGGCAGTACAGTACATTGCAACATAGTTTCTCATTAGATTAAATCAAAACTCTTCTTAAATACCATTTTACCAGCTGTTACTGAATAAAGGGTGAAACAAACAGTTTGCAGCATCAGATATGCAGCTCTCTGGCATGCATCTTTGCCAACCTTACAACAGCTGTGTATAATGTTTAAAAGAAACAAACACATGCACTGGTTATTTTTCAGTTTTATTAAAATTCACCTTTCTTTTTCCTTCTGAAGCATTCAATACTTGTGCTAATATAAATTGAATCCATTACCAGTAGAAATACTTTAACACTTGTTTCAAGAATTAACAAAACAAGGTGAAAACATTCCTATAAGCAATCACAAATTAAGAAATTACTTAGGAGAATGGCTTAATTTTGGGGTTTTTTTTTGCTTGGGGTTTGAGTTGGTTTTTTTTCTCTCTAAGAAAGATACAATATAGTCTGTGCAGAGACTTCCAGGGCACATTCAGTGCTAGATCTGTATATCAAAGACACACTCATACATCTGCAAACTTGGGCCCTCTTGAATTTCTGGATGCTGTGACTCCCAAACCTAATCTCAGCCTATTCAGTGTAATTCATACTTAATCCCTGATTTCATAGGGGCTCTTCTGTGAGCTGCAAACAGTGGCAGCAGCTGAAGCTGCTGCAAAATGACAGTGTGGCTGTTGCCTGCTTCGCTTTAGCGGGCAATACAATCCTACAGCCATGAGGAGAATATCCCAATACTGGGAGAAAATCTCAACCATGGGACAAATTGCAGATTTCCTTCTGTGTGCTAATCCCAGATCTAAACACTGATTCCTTCTCTTGTTTTGTCTATTCACTGCCTTTCTGTTTTGCTTTCCTGTTTGGGAAGTAAGGGTAATAATAATAATATTTAGCTTCTTCAGGAGATGAGATTTTGCTTTTCACCAGTCAATGTAAAGACAGAGAATGCTATTATTAGATAATGTGGGGCTAGGGGAGTAGACATGGCGAGAGCTAGGATGAAAGAAAAGAGAAATTTTGGGAAAGGCTGAGCTCACTAAAAGGGGTGGGAGGGGGAACACAACCTAAAGAAAACAGAGAGTAAAGAAGGCATAAGAAAAGTGGAGCTCAGAGCATCAACAGATGTTCATTTGCTGAAGGGTGAACATCGTGCCAAAACAACCTTCTTGCTAAAGAGTGAGCACAACTAAAGTCAAAGGAGGATACCATAAAGGAAAATATAAGTCAAAGAAAGTGATATTGAGTATCACTCAGAAAGTGTTTTACACAATGAAATGAATGAAAGGGGAAATAATTTTTAGATTCTCCTCCATTCAGTGGCAGCTGGAATCAGAGTTTACCTTGCAGTCGGTTTAACAACAGTTCATGGCACAGCGATCACTGCCAGCTGAGGTTTAGTTGAAGTCTTGTCCCTGGCGAAGTAAATGACAAAATTCTTATTACCTCCAGTGGGTCTATGACTTTGCCCCCTGAAATTGAGACTTCTCATAGGAAAACCAGCTGCTTAAGTAAAATAAATTAATTTAGGCACTCAATAAGGAAAGGTAAGTATTTAAATATGCATGAGAAAAATACTCAACTTGGCAACAACATAAGAAGCATACTGGAGAAAAATTGAGCACAGTCCTCAAAATGAGACTTGATAGGAAACTATTATTATTTTTAAATTAAAATCATTTACATAATACCATATATTTGTTCTGAATTCTATAAAAATAAATAAGACAAGTTCCCTGCCCTGGAGAGATTTCATTCTTAATAAGACATGACAAACAAATACAAGGCAAGTTAAAACAGGTAGAAGAAAAAACCCCAGAAGAACAGACATATTTAAAACCAAGAACTGTAAAGACAGGGAGAAAAGTTGGAATAGCAAGTTGAAGGTATAATCTAGGAATCATATTCAGTCACAAGATTTCTTGCTTGTGCAGAATTGAACAGAAATTCCATTCACCTTCCCAAATTCCAACTGCACTTGAGTTCCTTGAACTACAAAACTGCTAAGAAATTTAATTTTTAAAGAATCCATTTAAATTTACAAAATATTTTGAGATGACGTATTTTATTTTCCACCCGCAGGAATCAGTTTTCTTAAAAAGTTCATTGAAAGCTTACAAGAAGAGCTGATCCTCAACCAAATAAAATAGCTAATACTTGAGCACTCATTGTCTGTGTACATACTAAGTATTTATATGTGGTTTTAAATTCCAATTGTTTTTTCTGTTGAGCATTGAGTTCTTTCAAAGAAGAGGTCAGTGGATGGATTCAAAACAGAAACATACCTCTTTGCTAGAATAATGTCAAGATAGGTCTCCTATCAGCTGCCCACCAAGTTCACTGCTTATTGTAAGTGATGTTAATTAATGTTAGTTAATGACCAACACTTTTTAAAATCCCCTAGTAGCAATCCTCTACAATCTCAGTATTTCTAAATCAGTGCATTTAACAGGATTTTCAGGAGAGATTTGTAAAGCTGAGACTCAGAGTGAGGCATTCCTTGACTGAACTGCTTCTGGAGGACCTTCAGGCAGACTGTTCTGTGATCGGCCATCTCAGGAGACATTTGTGGGTTCTTCCAAAATTTCTTTCTTGCTCTCAATTATCCACTTTGAAATTTGGAAAATGGCCACTACACAATCACAGGCATCTGTCTAACTGCTAGGAAGGTTATTTGCATATCATGTCTCCTGACAGGGAAGATGACCAGGCATCAGTGAGGGGAACTGAAAAAGCAAGTTTAACAGCTTAAGCATTACAGATGCAATGGAAAGGGAAGGTAGCAGGCTCTCACATCTTTGGATCCTAGAAGACTTTCTCCGAGCCTAAATCTTTGTCATGTTGATGCAATCTAGGTAAGAGGGTAGGCCGAAAACTCAGAAGGAAGATAGATTTTAATTTAATGAATGGCTGAACCAATGGAGGGATGAAAATACTACATACTGGTAAGGTATTTTTAATAAAATAGCTTCAATTAATTTAGCCTGCAGAATAACTGGTTAGTGATGGATAATACGTTTTTGTAAAAGTGAACCTGCATGCTTCTTTTATTATAGCAATTTAAAGTTTTATTAATATAATGTGAAAAGAGGTACTCTTTGAAAGATTAATACCAATATCTTCAAGTATTGGCTTAATATTCAGCATACACATAGCATTCTTAAAAAGTCAGTGCACATTAAAACAATTTCACTGCACAGTCATGCTTCATGTAATTTTTTATACCATTCTTGATGCCTCCAGATCCTTTCCTTGAACTAAATCCTCAGAAAATTTAAGCCTCACCTTGTCTGCTACTGGATTCTGGCTGATAGTATTAGCATTTCAGTGAATGGCACCCTAGAACCAAATCAAACTGGGGAAATTGTTTTACTACTGCAGCTTAAACACAACCATTATATTGACATAAATTATGTCTTTATAGATAAAGTAATAACAACAGTAGGTAAGAGTAATACCAACAGTGAAGAGATTTTGAAGTTGTAAAGAGCATAAGAAGTCACACAAATTTTGGAAAAAAGAAGGTTAAAGCAAATTCTGTTTCAGAGAATTGTGAGGACAATTTGAGGCTTGTTTTCAAATCAGCTGGGAAAAGAGTCTCAAGTTCTTTCCGCTTTCGCACTGAGTCTAGTGACAATTATCCCAAAATAGAAGAGTGATTACATAGGTCGTCTCTTTCAGAAAATCACTTTATCTTCACATTTATCTTCTTGGAAATCTTAAAGCTGCTAGATGCATATGGTCAGAAGTAATGCTACACTTATCCCACAGTTAGTGTATCCTTATCTGTGCTATTTCAAATCCAGTCTTCTTTATCCTCTCCCACCTGTTCCTGCCAATCTGATCCCTCTGCTTGCAACAACCTTCTTATTACTTTGTGTGTTAAAGTTATCGATATCAAAGCAGTAGAGTCATGAAAATGAAGAAGTGCAAAGTTGGGATTGCAATTCTATAATAAAACAAACATGCTTTGCTGCATCTCCGGTGGGCAAGGTGGCCCTGGACGGAGGTGCATGGCCTATGGTCTGAAGTACAATTTGCCTTTATGTCCTCAGTACTTCCCTGATTGGTTTGTTCAAGCAGGGTGATTAACACCGTAGGCTTCCAAATTATCTATTTAATGTTTTAAACAGTGGAGTAAAAGCACAACAGGTAAATTTCAAAACAAAAGCTGCTCATAAGTACATCATGGAATTATGCTTGGGTAGATTGAAGCCCTTTTGTATGCATGATTGATTCCACTATGCTGCAGTAGTAAAGCTTATTTTTGCTTGGTTATTCAGCCTTCCAAAATCCTTCACTGTCACAGCAGACAAACCTGATTCTGAAAGCAAACCTTCTTTTTTATTTTTATTTTAATACTGTCTTGAAGAAAAACTTTTTAGTTTGTTTTCTAATTAGACACTCCCAAAGATCAAGAATTAGAATGCTTGCTTCATCTTTAAACAGCTGGGTTCCCAGCTGGGTTTGTGTAATGACTTCACTAATTTCCTTTCTTTTAATGTGTTTGTTTTCTATTGGTTAGATGCATTGTTTGGAGTTGTAGTTCCTTTGCAAATAGTACTGCTTCCGCTGTTTTAGTTATCCTGCAGTCAATTCTATAACTCTGATTTATGAGCTAACCTATTTTATCCAAGTCTGCTTTATGATGAACTGTAATACTTTTTAGGCTTTCTAGTTTTTCAGCTCCTGTTTTGTTTTCAGGAATCTAAAAAATGCTCTTCCAAGATATCATTACATGTTAGCAGAATGCTTCCATGTATAATAAAATACCTTTAGGATAATTCACTGGAAACTTTCACACCCTTGTTAGTAGCTTTCTATGTGTGCCTTATCAATTTTAGGTGTTTGTCATTCACAAGACCAAACTTCAGGAGGATTTTGTTGGAGTTTAGTGTTAAGAAAACATGATGGTTTAAATTCCTGGAGAAAGCAGCACTGTAAAATTGTAAAGTTTTGAGATTGTCATTAAATTTTCCCTTTTTATGAAACTGTATTTTCTGTTGTAAGAGACACAGTGCACTCTGTACTTTGGATGTTTTGGTATTTATTAATCATAAAAAATGCCATGAGTTTCAATGTTTTATGAGTGTGTATGTGTTTTCAATGTGTGAATTTCATTTTGCTTCACTGAAGACTTTCAAGGCTGGAAAAATCTCCTTCTGAAAGGAAGTTTCCATTTTCCTTTTTCAGTACAGGGACCTACAGCTTGAATATGTACCTGCAAAGTTTTTAGCTCTCTCTTTTCACTTCTTTATCCATGTTAATTAAACTAGCTATTCTTATTTCACAGAAGGGGAGACAGGGGAAAACCAATGCTTTGCTAAATAAATAACAATACTCATCTTTATTTGTAGTTTTCTTCTTTTGTGCTTTTTTTAATTTTCCCCTTTTTCCCCTCTCAGATCTTATTATAGGATTCACATAATTGCATGTATTTTTTTTTTTTTTACAGAATTCTGTAATTTTTGGTCTCCAGCAGAGCTTGATCTTTTTCCCTGAAGTCAGGTAAGACAATGGGTGGAAAACAAGGAATTTCAGGGACCTGCTGACATTTTTAGAGCCATAGACAGAAGAGCAGGTCTGAGGTGCCTTACTGAAAGAAGTACCACACAACAGAAAACACAACGAGGCGGGATTACAGCCTTTTTGCTGAGGCATGTCCACCCTCCCTGCACAGAACACACTGACACCAACTCACCTCTTCACATTGCAGCCAGAGCCAGCCAGTGGAAGAAGTGTTACTTGGGCACTGTCAAGGTTTGCACTGAGCTTTGGAGGCAATTTCAGGCACTTTTCCTTTTTCATCCCTGTCAACTAGTTGCTGCCAGTTGCTGCTGCCAACTTGTTGTTGCCCTTCAGCTGCCCTTGCTCCTTTCCTTGCCTGTTCCTGCATATGCCAACACTCTGCTCTCAATTCAGATCTGCTAAAGGTAGACTTTACCTGAAAAATGTTTTTTTGTGACTGGACACAAAAAAAGTCCCAAGACAAGTAAAAATCCCTGTCATCCTTTTGTGGAGCTAGCACAAAGGCCAGAATCTGTATTGCCTTAATTTAAAATCTGTGGACCATAAGCCTGCTGAATCTCATGTGTCACTCTAGAAACCTGACTGATTTCTCATAGCTATTATTTATATAATAACTGTATTGTGAAGTTTTTAGAGATCCCTCATGGCAATACACTCTGCCACTTTATAAAATAAGTTTATCTGGAGATTATCAAAAACTCAAGAGTGAAATCATACAGCTCCTTAATGTAGTGTGCAGCCTACTCTCTTAAATATAGAATTTTTTTTTCTTTCACACTATATGAACTATGTTTTAAAATACCTGGCGTGTATATAATCATCATTCCTACTGTAAAAGCCAGAATTCTTCTATGAGATACTAATGTTCTATTTTTAATTTACTGTTGCCTATAATACACAGCAGTAATTATGATTATTCTCAGAAACCAAGTGTTCACTTGGGTGGGGCTCTTTTGTTTGTTCTTTGCAAGCAAAAATTGCAGCCTGTAAAGTAATAATGCAATGTAAGGCCAGAAGGCACAAACATTTTTTCTTACAGTCACAGCCATTTTTCAGGTATCTGTTTTATGGACTAGCCATGCTGTGAACTGCCACAACTCTGGCTGACTCTGCTCAGAGACTGCATGGATCTGGCTGGATTTATTAGCTCAGGGGCAAATGCAAATATGATTATGCTGCTGCCAAAGCCAGCTTAGATCCAAAAAGAGTCAAGTATCCTTCATATGGCAGAGAAATGAAACAAGCTCCTGCAATTTAAGCTGGCCCTGTGCTAGCCAGAATGGATGTTTCAGCACTGCATTCCCAAATTCTGAGGTAAAAAGGAGAGTGATGCGCTGCTACTAGTTTAGTAAGGTTGGTGAGATCCTACTTGGTGTGTCTACACAGATAAAATAAAACAAGACTGGAAAGAGTGCTGAAGCACTGGTCCCTGTTTTTTCACATTGCTTAATTTCTAGTTTATTCCTTGTATTTTTTTCAGAGAGCTTCATCTTGTTCTTTTCAAAAAAAGTGTGTCTAGGGTGGAGCCAGCCTTCAGCAACTTTACAACAGCGGGTCCCTTCAGCCTGGTCCTTGAGTCATTCCCAGTCTGACTTGTATTTAGCAGCAGACTCTGCTTCATTATTCCCTTTAACTCAGGTTCAGCACAACTGTGACAGCGTGAGCTGGCTCCTGTAAAAGGGATTCAGCTTCATCTTTCAGAACAGGGTCCCGTTATAACTCCTGTTAGGGTCAAAAACAGTCCATTGGGATAGTATGAGAGTCAGTAAGACCGGTAGCCAAGCTGTTGGGACTCTGCCTTTGAGGAAAGAATTGGAGACTCTGGGACAATACTTTAAAAAAATACAAGCAACTCTATTGTCTATTATATCTTAAGCTTTTAAATAAATGACCTCTGAAAAGGGGAGGAATGACTTAGGAGACTAAATAAAACGGTACCTAATTTAAAGTGTTCTTTGGCTTTGAAAACAATCTGTTTGATAGTGGCACCTGCCAAGTTTCACATTAGGTACAGTTGCTGCTTATGGAGGCTATTTGCATAATTTTTTTCTCTCCTCGGTTCCATTTGTATTTATTGCTGTCCAACAAATAAATGTATTTCTACAACTGCTAGATGTTACAGAGTGTTGTATCAGCTGCATGTCTCCATAGTTACTGTTTACAGTATCTTCCTCTGCTTAGAGTCTTGTGTCAATAAGCTTCTGCATTTGAAAGCAACATGTCTTTATTTTCCAGCTAAAGAGATTACTCCCCTCACCAGCTTGCTGACTAAATGAACATATAGGCAGATATTCCTCTTGTATATCTTTGGCCATCTAAAACTAAGCATCTATCCTGACATATCTTTTCCACTGTCTAAATGCAGTCACGTAGTCTAAGCCAGTTTTCCTAGGCTCCCTGTATAAACAATGGAGAGAGATAGTTGCAAAAAAACCCCCATGATTCATTCAAATTATTTTAGATGGTTACCTTAAGAAGTCTGAAATAAGATCCAATAAGATATGAACGCCTACACCTCCTCTCACAAGTGGCATCTAATTTTTTCAGATCAAGAAACCAAAGCTATGAAAAGTTTAATTGCATGGGCCCTAAGATACTGTTGCTCAAGTACAGAAAAAAACAAAAAACAAAAAACAAAAAAAAACCAACCAAACAAACAAACAAAAAAAAACCCGCCAAAAAACAACCCTCACAGACCTCCAGGCTGGAGCAGCATTCAGATTTTCTTAATCTTTCATAAAATGTTCTGGACTGAAGATGACTATTTGTCTTTCATTCTTATTACCTAGGTTAAAACAAAATTAATGCTAAAAAACCCCAAAAAAGATCAATCTTTCTTTTGATTTTTAAATATCTTTTTTTTTTTTCTGTCTTGTAGGGTAGCAGCTCCTTCAAATACCTCAACTGATATCTCAACTGATATAAATTTATATAATATTTCTAGAGAGCTGTAATACTTCTGGGAAGTAAAACTAACAACAGAACTGCATCAACGTCCTTCATATTTTTCCTTTGAACTTGCCCCATCACATGTCCTGTATTTGGCATGTTGTACAGGTTGCATCAAATACAAATTACAGTTGTCATCATAGCTTTGTGTCCTCACGAGACTAAACTGACTTAATAATTTTTATAGTTATTTCCTGATACCCTGTTCATTTTGTTGCTATCCTCTTGGACTCTTCATTAGCTTAAATTACACTGACTCAGAGACTTGTGAGTCTACTAAAAGAAAAAGTTTAAAGTCAGGAAAAGATTGCTTATCATGTTGAGTTGTCTCAGCTTCCCCTAGGCCCAATGACATAATCTCTTAAATATTTTGAAATTTAGAACATGAAGTACTTCATTTTTTCACAAAGCATGTGACTGTTCTGAGACAACCACATCTCAGAGGCCATCTTATGAGACCACTGAAAAGCTATTGAGATGAAAAAGCAGCAGAAATAAGTAGGAGGGAAGGAAATAGCATCTAACCTCAGCTCTGTGAATCATACAGAATAATCTTTAATATATTCAGTACCTAATAACAGCCCTTCCTCGTGGGCCTGTTTTTTGCTGTAATGGAAACATTTTATAATGTGGTCCCACCATCAAAACCTATTTGCAAGTCTGCAACACTTAACACCATCATCTACCTGATCTTCACCTATGATTTCTAGCTGAAGTCCTTAGTGACTACACATTTTACATTTTAAAAAAATTTGAGATAAAGCATTTATGATTACTCTGCTATAATGTACATGGTTGCCAGGAGGTACCAGTGTAAAACACAAGATGTCCTTTCGGAGTACAATGAAAAACTCTTATTTGGAAGACAGATTTTTCAAGCACCATCATTCTTATTAACAGAAAGAAAAGAGATAAAAACAGAAACACTTCAGATGTCATCGTTTACCCTGGCCGGCAACTCAGCCCCACACAGCCACTCTCTCACTCTCCTCTGGCAGCGCAACAGGTGAGAGAACTGAAAGAGAAATAACACAGCAACAACCCATGAGTTGAGATGACAGTTTAATGGAAAAGCAAAAGCCATGCATGCAAGCAAAGCGCAGCAAGGAGTCAATTCGCCACTTCCCATGGGCAGCCAGGTGTATTCAGCCTTCTCCAGGAAAGGAGGGCTCTATCAGACCTAATGGTGACATGGGAAGACAAATGCCATGACTCCTAACATTCCCCATTTTCTCCTGCTTCCTCCAGCTTTGTATGCTCAGCATGACTCCATATGGTGTGGGGTATCCCTTAGGTCAGTTGTGGTCTGCTGTCCTGACTGTATCCCCTGTCAACTTCTCGTCCACCCCCAGCCTCCTCTCTGGTGGGCTGGGATGGGAGAAAAGATCTTGTCTTAGTATGAACATGACTTAGCAAGAGCTAAACCATTAGTTTCTCATCATTGTTATTCTCATACTAAATCCAGAGCAGAGCGCTGTACCCCCTACTATGAAGAAAATTAACTCTATTGCAGCAGAAGCCAGGACAAGAACCTAAAATGGCCCCAGCCTGAAATGAAAAAGAATACCTACTAAGGACACTATTTATTAGATAATAATGAATTGAAATAGAGACATAGCTACAGATTTGGGGTGTCCAAGCACTTCTGAATGAGTACTTTAGTGAGCTATCTATAGAGTCAGACTTTATTACATTTCTATCTCTGGCCCAGAAAACCTTAAATTCATTACTGAACAGTGACTTACCTTCAGTAGGAGGGTTGTAGGTCACAGTGCCCATGCATTGTGCCAGTGTAAGAATTCAGCTTTAACTCGCACATCCTTTCTTCCTCAATACGAGCAAATGACTGGATTAGATCTCCCTTATCCTGCTCAGATGCTATCAAAACTTCTACCTCTTCATTGCTCTTTTCAAGTTAAAACACTGCTAAAACGAGTGCATGCAGTATGTATTCCGCCTGTAATTTGTAACAGTATATGTGTCTTTGTTTTAGGAAAATATTACAGAGAGTATATATAGCTAGATGTCTTAAAGCTATGTTATCAGGAAATTTGTCATTTTCAGGGGTTTTTGATTGAAGCTAGAGCCCAGTCTAGAAAATGAGGCTTGCCAACTCCGAATTCTATGCAATTTTTGCCTTGCCAGGACATCTGGTCCATTAAACAATTAGGCCAAATTTGCACAGTGTTTTTTAAGAGCAACAGGACTAGAATCCTTTGACCAAGGTCCAAGACCTAAAATCACAAGACTTAATTGTTAAAAATGCAAAAAAGTAAGTTTATTTTAGATGGAGTCTGTCTTGAAGCAAAGGAATTCTTTTTTCTGGTTTACTAACTAAAAGTTGACTGAAAACATTGCAGAATACAGCCATGTAGTATCTTTGAACACATGCTTTATGTTAGAGCATAGAGGCTGCAGCGTTTTTCACTGTTCTCTGTTAAATCATGCATTCAGTTGTTTCCATTTATACAGCATCAAAGCAGTTGAAATCCAATTGAAAAGTTTCTTTAGACAACCATTGTGCAGGAACATGATGTCAATATTAATAAAGGCTGAATTTCCCCTTGGCTCACTTCTTACAGATAAGCTTTTCAATAATACACTGCTTGCACCAAAGGTCTGATGGGACTGGGAATAGTAAAAAACACTAATAAAAGAATGTTGAATGTTTTTATATTAAATTTCCCCACAGGCAAACTGAAAAGCCTACTTAGAGTACGCCAATCAACATGGCACTTATTAAATGTAACAAGAGTCCTGTTACAACAGATCTTTAAAGCCCCTAAATATGAATTAGAAAGTAAAGACAAAAGACAATTACAGATGTATTTCTAAATTGAAGCCCTGGACACCTCACCTGATACTCGTGAACATGACACTATACTTGATCTTCAAAAAGACTCCATTTTTATCAGCCTACAGCTATAATTTTATTACTGCTATTTACTGTGGTTAAGAATGTTATCCTTTCCATTTCCAGTCTTTTAAAGTACATTTTTATGTTTGAGAGAAATACTGCAATTATTTAGAAATACATGAAATCAGTAAATGGGGTACAATATCCACAGAAGTTTGGGCTGGGTAATGTAAGGAAAATTGAAGTATCTGAATAAAAGTAGTGACTACAGTTAGGCCAATTAGAACAAAGGTTCATGTCTTCTAATCAGAACATGGAGGACTGAGTGCCTGAAAAACATTTCATTGTGAGGATTACATCTGTTACACAAAGGCTCATCTCTCACACCTGAATTTAAGCAATTTTTTCCCCCTGTCAAGGTAGTGACAAATATATTAAATCTGTCTGTCTTCTGAGATTGCAAACCTCAATCTGAGATTTTGCCTTGGGCACAGCAATAAAAAATAAACTCAATTGTTAAGCATAAGGTTTATTTTCTGCAGATGGAAAAAGAAAGCAAAAATAATGCAGGACCTTTTGCAGGATTGTAGTTTGTCTGTAAACAACCAGATTAAATTAATCTAAATTGCTGTGATAAATTCAAACTCCTAAGAAACTAGGACAAATCCTAAAACAGTATTGGCATTTGTGTTAATTGGTATGAATTTATTTGGAAAAAGAGGAGCATCTTATTAAGCATCTCATTTAACAAAAAGAAAACAAAAAGAAAATAATGCTTTTGTGAAATTCATACAAACACTGAGGATTTTTTTTGAAGCTGCAAGCAAAAGGACATGCCAATGGTTATCAAACTCTGTTCTGTGGACTCAGTAGTTTTCTAAGTTTGTCACAGGAAAACTTAAATGTCATTTGAAAATGCTGACAACTCACTAAATATGTTCTCATCACATTTGATGAGACCGCACTGGGGATCTTTCAGGTGATTTTCTATTTATATTGGATCATATGTTACATTTTTCACAAAGAAGCTATACTTTTATTAACAGGAAAAGCAGCAGTGACTGTCTTAAAATATTACCGAAGCTATAGAATATTTTGAAGCCTTAACCTAGGACAGTTTTCTCTTACCCATGGTTCACAACTCTGAAATATATAAAATACATCTTGCATGTATGGATTAGTTCTGAAATGAACAGATTAAGTGTCATCGTTTCCAAGATAAATTAACACTTGATAAATATTTTACCTAGTGTTTCAATATAATTCAATTTTATTTATTCAAAGTTTACTTAAGCGAAAGTTGAAAAGATATTCTACCAGGCATGTGTTAGGGTTTTGCTGTAGGCTTGCAGAAACAGATTTAACTGTATGATCTTTGTAATACTGATGGAGATATAAATGTTAACAATGGCTATATTGCAAGAAAAACGTATTTCCCATATCCAAACTGGAAAATATCACCAGATATCAGCCATTTTTTAATGTGATAGCTAGCAAATTTATTCACCAAGTAGCAACTGGATCAGCAAGAGATCTTTCTATTTTATGTGCAAATTTGAAACGAATTAGTATGTGATAGAATAGCAGGTCTAGAAGGTGTGTGAAGTAATCATAATTTCATTCTGTCAATAAAGTTAAATATAAATAAAAACAGGCTGATAAAAACAAATTATGGATTTCAATAGGACATCTTTCCCACATAAACTTCAGAAAAATTTTAGTAAGACCAATAGGTCTGAAGACGTAGCGGATGAAAACAGAAAAGACTTGGTATCACTTTGGGAAGGCTGAATTTGGAGAAAAATGAGCTTGACCTACTGACATAACTACATATTTTAAGAGAGATATCAAGAAAATGCAGTAAGGTAAAAGCAAAATATTGAAAAATTTAAAATATTCCTAGCACGTCAAGAATTAAAAATCAAGAAATAAAAAATCAGACCGAGTAAAGACACTGCAAAAGTTACTGAAACAAGCAACAAAGTCTTCAAAACCAGACAAGAATACTGAAAGGAAGCTGAATCCTATACACAGTTGCTGCCTTTTTGTCATTAAATAAAAGAATACCTTGGGTTTTAATAAGAATGTGGCAGCTCCACTACAGTGGCAAAAGCCAGATGAGTAACAAGAATGACATAATAAACTCATAATTATTAGAACCAAGATGGAAAAAGAACACATAATTCTTAAAGCTCTCAAACTGTATGTCTGTTATGTCTATTATCACTCTGTCTCTGAATGCAAAAAGAGCCAACATCCAGAATTACAAGTCCAGCAGCAGCTCTCTGTCAATTCAACAGTGAATAATAGTACAGCTGGAGAAAAACAAATACAATGCATCAAGGGAGGGTGAGGGAAAGAGATCTATCAAGACAACCTTTGAGTCTGCTCATAGTAACTTTCCTTTACTTCTGTGGCATAAATTCAGTTCAGGGCAGATATAAAATAAAATGACCTAAAGGATTTTTAATTTAAGTCATTCTAATTTACTTGATGTGATCTAAGAACGAGTATGTCTTATCTGAGTAAGAGTAATTTGTCGAGTTTTCTGGATCAACTGCGACTGCATAAATCCCTGGATCAATAAATTTTAAGGTCATAAGAAACCGCTATGGTAAACTGACCAATACCCACTGAACTAGCAGCTTCTATTTGCCCAATGCAAATTCTCTTTATTGGAAAATTCTTGCTGCTAAAAAATATATGTCATCATGTGCCAAATATAATGGTTGTGTTACATGTATGTAACCCTAGCTTTCCACCAATCAGATTGTTCCATTTGTTTGTGGAGGTCCAGTCACATTAGGAAGCTGCAAATGATACAGGAATACAACTTAGTGAATCACAGAATATTTCATGTAAGAACTAGGTGAAAGCACTACTTGCAGCTATCGACAGATAGAATGGGAATAATTGACAACAGCACTCAAATCAGTTTTAGTTTTTACCCTTGTGCAATTGCAGCATGAAGCAGTTACTGTCTTGTCCTTCCCTGAATGTTTCAAACCCTTTACCCTTTCAAATCTGAATTCTGTGAAGCTAAAAGCTGTGAAACTTTTCAGAAATGCAAGCTAATGTTTAGATTGAATAAACACTTTAAAGATGTTTTCTATTTTGCTTTGTCCAAGCAGGGGAAAAAAAAGGTTAAAAGTTAAGATCAGTTTCCTGTGGGGAAGCTGATTAAATGTTTCATTATCTGTGCAGGGAGGCAGTCAGCTTCAAGGAAATGTCACTAACTTAGCATGAGACTCTTAAACTAAGTATCATCTCACCCAACAAAACCACAGGAATGCATTATAAGAGAGATCTGTAAAGTAAAATTAAAAAATCTGAAGCAAATTTCTACCGAGAGCATTTTCTTCTCCCTCCCTGACTTATAATTAGAGCCCCACATGGAACAGATAGGTCAGCTCGGTAAATGAGAGAAGCTTATTACTTTGTGGCATCCAATAGAGAGAAAAAGATTGAATATTTTAATCTAAAAAAAAAAAAAAAGTGGACATACATATTAGACATTTTCAACAAGTAGAAGATGACTTAGTCTTTTCTGCCACTATTTATGTTCTCGCTTCACGTTTTGGTTAGTGGTAACTGGGCAGAGACAAGGCTGTTAAACAATCAATTGAACATTTGTTTCTCACTTCACATTGATATCCCAGGAGAAGGGATGTTGTCCAACAAACACCAGTCTTATATGTAAATAAGTCATAGGGTATGTATTTCCTTTCCCTCTCCTCTTTCCCCAGTGGGAGCCTGGAAGGGGAAAAAAAGGGAAATTTCTTAGTCAAAACTCTTTTTATTTTTCCTCATCTACCTCTCAGTCAAGCATATGGACTTCCAACTGAAGAACTACAGCAGCAATCCCTTCTTTCTGTTGGATAATTTTGAAAATCTTTGTAAATACTATTCCATCTTAAGCTAAATTCTAATTTATCCTAGGTAGAGATAATTCTTAAGTCTGTTCGTCACATTTTACACTGACTCATATTTAAGAAAAACAAATTGAAACTGTCCACCAAGCAGTTGCTAAAAGAGGAAATCTGATCATATTCTGCAAGTTTAACTGCTAATAAAAATAAATTAAAAGAAGCAATCTTGTCCCAGAAGACTTCTAAAGGGAGCTCACAATGAGTCAGAGATGAAATGGCTTTCACTTCTCTGACGCTAAGCAGGCCTGAGTAAGCCAGTCTCCCCACGGTAGCTTTATCAAGGCCTCTTGTCGATTGACAGCAGGAAGCCGCATAGTTCTCTGCTTCCTTGTGTATACACAGGATGCCAAACAGATCTCATTAAGAACATCTGCACTCTTTTCTCAGGACAGTTTTGAAGGGAGCAGGGCAGCCAAGCCAAAAGCAGTGCCATGTGGGTTCTGCTGCCCTTGCAGGTCGCCTCATACACTGTGCCAGGCAGAGCTGCTCTGCAGATAACCACAGGGGCAGCTAGCTGCCAGGCAGGAGTCAATCTACTATCCCACTAACACCTTCTCTTTCCTCCACTAAATCCACAACATGAGGTAAGAGTTGTGGATTTGAGATGTTTTGGTGGGGTTTTTCGGTTTTGTTTTCACTCCAAAAAAGTGAGGGAAAAAAGTGAAGAAATAAAAACCTCAGATTTAAAAAAAATTAAATTTGAAATTACTATTGCTTTCTCTGATTACACTGGCACGCAAAATCCTGAGGAATTTGAAACTGTGATGCAAAAATGAAGCTCTGTGCAAAATCAAGAGGTACATTACTGCCATTACCATTACCAGTTCAGGCAGTATCTTAAAAAGCATTCCAAGCGTGTGCTCCAAAAAGCAAACTGATTTGACTCTTTTATCTGCAAACTCTTCAATTTTCTTTATGATGAAGATTTAAGGGAAATTTCAGTTTGCAAAAATAGTTCAGAACAAGAAGTTGGCACCATCACCTCTCCATATATCTTGGATGGTGAATAGATCCTAAAAGGAAAAAAAATTGTTCCGTGCACACAAGGGCAGTGGAGGAGGAGTGGAATAATTAGCTGGTTGCTATAGTAATACAGATAGAACTAGGACATCCCACTCACATGAAAAGTTTATCTCAGATTTTGGTTAAGTATTCCTAATATAGCCATTTTTCTTGTGTTTGAAAATCCTAAGTTCTCAGTTTTGCTCTGATTGCAGTGAAAATACGTTTAGATTTTCCACAGAATTTTGATATCAACAGACAGAAATCTTCAAAATTGCTAGGATAAACCTGACTGGGCATCTCTACACCAAAAAAGAGGGGAATTGACAAAGATTAGAAAATTCAAGACAGAGCCGCCTCGCTGCTCTTTCCATTCACAAAGCACTCCAGAAGTTTGACTGAAATAATAATAGTCTGTGTAAGACTGCTGTCTGTCTTGAGTACCTTTTTCTCACAAACACCGATTACTTTGTCGACTCACATTTTATCACCTCCAAGAGCTAACTGTCAATTTCCCTGGGAAATTTGACAAAGCGACTTGGAAAAGGACACATAAAGCTGGACACAGCACAGAGGCACTAAAGACGTGCTTTCAATTATTACCTCAGTGTTTGCAATCAGGAAAATCATACGATATACCTAAATAGCTGAAAAACCACTTTTGAGCTGTCTGAATAAACACTGTCCTAGATGGGACCAGATAAGATCAGTATGTGAAAGAGCTCAAATCCACACACTGTTGTATACTTCTGTTCTTATCAGTGAAAGGAGGACAGTACTTGACACCTTCACCGAGACATTTGAAGATAATTAGGGGTAATAATTGACCCTACCCTTTGCTCACCATTCTCCAATCATTCTGGCCATCCTTAAAACCTTCCAGATTCTCCCAGTGACAAATGAGCATGTGGCTTTGCTCCTGAGATGCATGCACGATACCTAAATGTCCCACCGAAACTTGAGCTGGAAACGACAGTCCTGAAATTTCATGTGGAATACAAACAGGATTATTCTGCTTCTGCAGCCTTTTTCTGGACTGATTTCCAGATAAGTCATGCACTGGTCTATGCTGCTGGAGTAATGAAAATGATCACCAGGTAAACAGGAAATACGTTTGAAAATTTGGGTAATAAGTAAAGCTTAGTTTGTCATTTTATAAATTGTCAATAATGAAGCTCATGTGAGTCCCTGGGATAGAAGTCTCTAAGAATATAAGGTTATTAATAGCAATTTCATCTTTATAGATAGCATGATACTTCACCTGTCAAAAATGGATTAATGCTGTTGAAGCAAACTCAATACTATTCAGATATACATGCATCAGACTCCTTTTCCTTCTCTGTTGTTTCTTAGTTTTCTTTTTTTCATTGCATGATTGCTATTTTTCTAGCTTTTGCTCAGATAAAACAGAGCATATTAGACACTTCAGAAAATAAACTAACACATACATTTCTTCTACCATGGCACTATTCCCTAGCCATTGCTGAGAACTGTGATTCATCGATTCGTCTTTGGAAAGTAAACACCAAATGAAATTACTAGATTTTTTTTTTTCTGGTACTGAGTGACATAGATAATCATTCATCTAAATATGGACCAGATGGGACATATCCTAGAGCAACAAGAAGCAAGCAAGCAAAAAAAAAAAAATTGTTGATTTTTAATTTTTTTTTTTAAATTTTTTTTGGCTGTATCATTGCAATTCGAACATTGAGGTCAATGTCAACATATTCCTCGTCTCACTGGGGACTTGTGTCACTGTTAGAAAATTGAACTGTGACACTTGATTTATTTAAATAAGACTAAAATATATTAATGTAAATATTAATTATCCACTCATAAATAATCTGAAGATTGTCCCCTGTAAAAGCTGAAGGAGACAAATATGGTCATAAAATGCATATTATAGTCTTCTGAATAGAAATACTGTCTTCCTTATTAGTATCAGAATGCACACAAAACTGAAACATTTATAAAAGCTGCTCTGCAAATGTTTCTGATTGTCAGAACATATACTTCCTTAATGAACTTGAAAATTTTCTGGTTAAAGTGAGTTCCCAAAAGAATTTTTTTTTAATTATTAACAATTAAAAGTAAAGAAACAAATTCAGATTTATATAATTATTTTATCTCTATGCATATGAAATAGAGAAAAAATTAAAAGAGCTATTTAAATGTAAGAGCTCTGCTCTCTGTGAGACACATTGACATTGGGAGAGGTGAAAAGAGGAGCACTGAAGTCATTTTTGCTCAAACTATACTGACAAGTAGGCTAGGTACTCCCAGAGCAGGAAAGCACTCAAGGCAGTGATGTAGAAATGCTTCCTCTCTACTGAAGTGTTCCCACAACTAAAGTAATTCACAGAGGTCAATTATATTAGCGTTCAACTCCTTCCAATAAATAGACCAGCATTAATAGACTGGTGTGAAGCTGGGATGTATCCTTCATGTGTAGCTGTAAATTTTCCCCAATCAGCTGCCCTGAGCTCTGGGTGGAGCCTCGAGGCTAAGCAGTGGATAATTGTAGATTTCAGTATCACAATATGGATTGCAAAAACCTGCATCCTAACTAAAGCCTACCCTAGCCACCTATGGCCTTCTACATATATTAGACAATTAGAACAATTTCTTAGATAACTTACATTTTCTAACTGCCTTAAAACAATTCAAGTTTTTGGGGAATAATTTCAGAACCACCACATATGCACTGCTTCCTATGAGCTGTTTGTCAGGTTTCCAGTCCAACCATTTCGCAGCTATTGGGGTTTTTTTTGGAAAAAAAGAAAGCAAATTGAATTATTCAGTTTAATATATAAAATTACGTTTTTCACCCTCTATTGAGTCCATCATATTTCATATGAATAGTTGTGCTTTCTAATTAAAACAAGTGACAACTCTTACAGTATTCTCACATGTACCAACACATCTGATGATGCTTTGAAATAGAAGAAGTATTCATAGCATTAACCTTTTCCTATCATCTTTTCTGTTACTATAGATAAAAAAATATCTTTTACCAGAAAGTGTTTAATACAGAAAGGACATGATTGCACACTTTCCTTTGCTAATAAATGACTAATCGGTCATTCATTCATTCCCTTCATATTAATTGTTAAAAGATGAATTA
Source organism: Cyanoderma ruficeps (assembly GCA_008694505.1). Classification (NCBI taxonomy): domain Eukaryota; kingdom Metazoa; phylum Chordata; class Aves; order Passeriformes; family Timaliidae; genus Cyanoderma; species Cyanoderma ruficeps. Next base: position 1,027,711 of record VZDJ01007754.1, on the reverse strand, counting down.
TGATGAACAAACTTATTATTACTATCCACATTATATGTGTATCCATGGAAATTCCATTGCAATATAGTGATTAACTAATGCACCATTATTTTAGAGTTTATTATTATAGCATTAGAAGTAACTATGAAGAAAGGATTCAGGGACTTTTTTCCTATTATTTTTCTTTGAAAATAATTTTATATTTTATCGTATTAAAAAAAATGAATCCAGGGAGAGAAATGCAGGGATCTGAAGTTATTTCATTTTATTTCCCTAGTTTCTTTAATTTTCAGCTTGTATTAATGATTTTTCTAAATGGCAAATATCACAGTCCAATCACTCTACTAAGAAGTAACAGCTGTCTACTAGGAAAATTAATAGTTCTCAACTTCTCCAAGGTTGTAATGAAGAATATAAGAAACATTGAAATTCTATTGTTATATTAAATATGTTTAATTTACAATTAAATTCTGTTATGGTATTAAAAAAAGAAAAATACCAACAATTTCTGAGATGCATATAATTTCTGAGATGCATATGCATAGTAAATAAAGATATCTGTCTAGTGAACAGCCATCTTCCTTACTTGTTTGACCTAGCCTTGGTTAAGAAACTAAATCTTCAGCACTAATGATGTGTGCTTTTTTCCTTTTTGCTCTGAATTTCCAAGACCTATGCTTATTCAGTAATCAGTTTGTGCCTGTGTATATACATACATACACACACACAGAGGTTCCTCAGGTGTGGGGCATATCAGTGTTTAATTTGCAACTGTGACAATAATTCCAGTCAGAATTATTGTTGATATAATGGACAACTGGGTTAGGTTATAAATGATTGGATCATTTCAACAAGTTTTTGCTTGCAAGAATTCAGCTATTAAAAAAATTCTGTAGTCAATGAAAAGAAGAATGCCTTAAACCATTATGCTTCTTTAAATCACAAGATATTAGATGGCATGTCTATTTTTTAATAAATGAAGGTTACAATGGTTGGATTTTGTGTCATCACACTGCTGCAGGAGCACCACCTAACTCCCTGAAAGTTTTTTGCCTTAATTTAAAGCTTTCTCATTAAATAAATCCAGTTGATCTGCGATCTGAGAGAGTCCTCCCTTTTAAAATTTCATTTGATTGTTTTCAGACAAGTTTGAAGAGAATGCTTTTGTAAAAAGATGAAAGATAGGCAGTAGTTCAAACTGCTTGTTAATCAGAGTGTTTCCACCTTATTCCAGAATATTACTAGATCACAATCTGAGATCAATGAGATTTATACTTTGTTTGGGTACTTTCCTTAATCTTTCATTCATCTTCACAGAAAAAAATGAAAAAAAAAAATCTTACCTTTGAAATCAAAATAAACTGTCATAGCAATACTTCAATGAAATTTCCTTAGTTTTATTGCATGTCTTTGAAATCAGCTGTGTTTAAGACTAGGATTTCTTGAACCCCTTCCCTTGATATCTGGAAGCTCATGGGTTTTGGACTCTGACTGTTGGGAACAAGAAAACATACATCCTTGGAACAGCCAATATTGACGCTTAAAATGTTCACAGAGATGTTAGAAATGTAAATAAATTATGAAAGATCATGATGGAAACATTCCCATACTCAAATATCAAACATGGCTCAGAAAACTTGTTAAGCAAAGTATCTATATCAAACATTACATGAACCTACTTTTGGAGAGAAAAAGAATTCTCTCCCCATCTGACAGTTGTGATGATACTGATCAGTAACCAAGACTGCAGACTGCTGGCTGATGCTGAAGTTAAATGCATATGACAGAAATAGCAGCAGTGATGGATGGCTTTGGATCTGCTGAACTGACAAAATGCTACAGTGTTTAGGATGCTTGGTTGTCAGTAAAAACAGGCAACATAGGGACATGATATTTGCAGTCTTTACATGACATAATATAAAATGATGGTCAGCACTGAACCTTGACTACTTGACATTAACAGTGTTAATTTATATGTAGAAATCTGCCTACCACAGCTGTGATTCAGGTCATTTGTTGAAATATCAACATGGAGTACAAACTTACATATAGAAGTTGAAGCTGATGCAGCTACAAAGGCACATGGAACTCAAACTTTTGCATTTTTGGCTATGAACAGTGTGGCTTATTTGTGCCATCCTCCTCTAGATCTCCTTTTGAAAGGAAGTGTTTATCAGGAAACCATCCCACACAAATATTCTAGGGGCACTCAAATCTCTGTTGTCATTATTTTTCAATACTTTCACATAACTTATGGGAAATAAGAAAAAAAATCAGACAAATAGATGAGCCTGTGGCTCAAAAAATATCATGGTATGTAGTTGCTTTTCTAAATCAAGCCAGCATTTCTATTAATCCATTCGTAGTCTTTTCATTGAATCAGCACCCACAGTTTCTACCAAACTTTTTTTTCTCTTAAAAAAAAAATAATTCCATCAAGTAAGTTTAGGAATTAACATGATTCTTGGCTCTGTTATTGGGTCATAACCCTTTTCCTTATTTTGTCCATCTATTACTAAGACTGAAAGTCCGTTGGAGAAGATCCATTTGTTATTTTGTACATTGTCCAGAACATAGAGTTCCCATTTTTACCTCATCCTCTGGTAACATCATAGCAAATAACACGAAAATGTATATATTAAGCTACCAGGGTAGATTCAAGGCCAAGACTACTCTGAAGTGACCCAGATGTATTTTCTTAAGGAATATTCAGGTTTGCATTGGCCTGAGAACACTTGTACATACCTGACACAAGGAGAGGCACCCTGTGCAGTTTCCATGAAAACCTTCTTGTGGAGCAGTGGCTGAGAGGGTAAATTGGCATCCTTCACTTTAATTGTTGTTCTAATATCCTACTTCTGTTCTGTAGAATGGGATTCACCTGCATGGTTCTATCTGTATAAGAGGAAAATATCAGGAACTGCATCCTCTGTAGTAAACAAGGAGAGATGAACATGTCCAGAAGATGATTCAATCATTCTCACTTAGGCGTCTACTTTAGGATGCAACAAATTTCTTCTGGAGATACCTAGCTCACTCTTTAAACTAGAAGCCTATTTGACTGAAAATAACTGTTTATAATTTTATTATTGTATTATTTTCTACCCAGTGTCCAATTTTCCCCCCTCATTTCTACATTGGTAAAAAAAAGTGCATTAAATTAGACTAATTTTTTTCATAATTTCTCTAAATATTTGTATTATGCTTAAATTTCAGTGGGTTTCTGATATAAAATCATATTTGTATAAGAAGAAAGTATTTGTACTTTCCAGAAAGTGTTGATTTTACTGACTTTTTTATTGCCTGGAAAAATAATCATGTTTTTGCTAAATATCTGTAAAATTTGATCCTGTACATACCTAGCAGTGTTTTAAAATTGGCTGGTGATAGATAATACTTTAAAAATAAACTTATCTGACTTTTTTTACTGATCTACTTTCTCCTTCCCAGACTTCATGGTGGGAAGCATCATCCTTCTCAGTCACCCTAATACTGATTGAAATTAGCAAGAAGCAGTTCTGACCTATTGATTGCAAAAAGAAAACAAATTAAGAGATATACTGTCTGCTAGGTGTTAGGACTGGAAATATTGATAATACAAGTGAGGAAATTAATTTTTAAGTTTAAAACCAAGCTTATGAAAGAAAAATAAAGACAAAAGTTCAGACGGTAAAACAATAGGGACTACAGATCATTCTATTAAGTATTAGAGAGAAAAGGGAGGTAAAAGAAGAGAAAGGGAGAACAGTAATAGAAAAACTAATAGAAAAGCAGATCCAATGTGCCTGTATTGATTTTTGTGATTACTGTTTATTAAAATGCGGTGGATAAAGATTATCTTTCTTTCAAATGCTCTGTATTTATTATTGCTTCATTTGCCTTGAAATGATAACTGCAGGCACTTAAATAAATGGATTCCAACATTTTCTATTTTCATTCTACCCTCCTTGTCTGTGATAAGTACTCCTGTAGAAATGGTATTTTGAAACTTCTTTAAGCAATGTTTCTCTGTTAATCACAAGGACTTTCTTTGTATGCCTTCTACACATACTGTCTGCATTTTCCTTTTTATTCTAATGGCTGGAAAATAGTTTAAAAATTGCTGTACTTTTGGAAGCAAGTTTTATTTTGATTTTATTGTATAATTTATATTTTTGAGGTAGGCAGTCTAAGATATAGCAGAATTGCTGGCTCTGCCACAAACTTCCTAAGTAGCCTTTTACTCAATTCCAGTCTAGGTTATGACCATCTGATAAAGTTCCCAGGCCCTGTAGCAGGGAGCAACCAGATCTATGCTAAGAAGATGGGGGAAGCGGTTTTCTCCCAAAGAGTCTTGATGTTTGCAAACAGTCCATTGGAAATGGTCCCTTACAGTCAAAATAAAATCCTATTTGTAGGGTCCGTGCTCTATTAGCCACAGTCTTGTCAGAGACCACTTTAACTGACACAGGAGCATTTCTAGTCACTCACTGTTTTATTTACCAGTACGGGTGTATCTTTAAACTCTATACATTGAATTTCTAGAAAAACCACAATAGAGATGGATATACACTAAAATTCTAAGAAATTTTACAGAATGACATTTGTGTACTATATGATAATCCAGGCTTCCCTCATTGCATTATGCAATTTCATCATCACAAGGTTACATGCCTTCTAAACAGTCTTCCTGTAAACGAGAATTTTGGTTTCACCCTTGTTTGTCTTGCAGCTCTCAGACAAGTACTTCACTGCATTCTCTGGCTATGGGCTAGAAATCCACATACTTATGCAGGTTCCTGGTCAGTTTTTACAGCCAGTGTTGAGCTTTGTATGACAAAATACAAATTGCACACTAGCCAGTCAATTAAAAACTTGCTTAGGTATGTTTATGAGTGGCATTATGACACGGATTTTACCTATAGGATCAGGATTATCTCTCTTGGATAAGGAGGGTTGGCACTAAATCCTTGTTCACACAAAATGCAAATTTATGATCCAGCACCTGTGGTGCCAGAATTATTCTCTTCCATGTGGAGAGCTGTTTTTTGTTTCAAGTGGTTATGGAATACGGGATGCTGCTGCTGATAAAGGAGTTTCAATTGGCCAATTGATGGCGTAAGTCCACCAAGAAAACCTTACAGTGAAATTAATCTCTTTCTAATCACAATTTCAATATCATTATCTTTTGCCAAGAAAAGCTAAAAGATTTTTAGCAGTAAGCCCCTACTTGCCAAATTATTGTTTTTGCTATTAATTATTTTTTATTTCTAATGAAATATTCTTATTTCTTTATTTACTTATATTTACTTAAAATACTCTTTTCAATCCTTATAGTTCAAAATGTGCTTTTCCTTACATGTTCCCACCTTAATGCCTTTAAATTTAAGTCAGTAATGTAGTTAGACTACTTCTCTGAAGGTGTGAAAAGAACAGAGGAATGCCTGATGGATGCAGCAACTACCAAACTTTGATATATGAATTAAGATAGAAAGATCTCCAAAACAAACACAAAAGCCATTTGCATTAATTTCAGCGTGAACTGTCACGCTTACAAACTTTTCATGGCAGCAGCATTGAATTCTGTTGAAATGGTAATTTCATAATTTTCAGAGCTGGTATGCACATTACTCAAAAAAAGCATGAAGACACTGTGCCGTGCCTTTATTAGACAGGAATAGTTATGTTATGCTACTGAGTAGTTTGTCCTCTTTTCTTTAAACTGAGAAGGAAAGGAAAACATAAACACAGAATCCACAATGGAAGAAGGAGCAGAGTTATGGTGCAGGCCTTCTGAGAGCTCTTTCTGCCTACTAGTGCATGCCATCTCCTATTCTGTGAATATTGCCTATAGCAGTGCCACTCTTATTGAATTCCAGCTCTGATGATTCTGCCGCCTTCTGCTTCCTGCATAGAACATGTTATATGCTTGAGCTTGCGCATTTTTTCCTACGTTTTTCAGCAGTTCAGGCTATCATTTATCAACGATGTTTAAAACTGAAGCACCCATTTCACAGGACAGTCTGGTTAGATCAATACTGCTAAATAAAACAAGACAAGGGACCAATACCTATCCCAGCAGACAAACAGACTGAAGAATCTTGTAATATAGTACTTAGGATGAGCAAACTTGCTGTGTCCACACCATGGAGCACTCTGTTCTGGAGTTCTTCCCTACTTGGTGTGGTGTTTCTATCGGTGTGACACTAATCCTTGTGTTTTGTACATCTTGACAGCTTGAACTGTTTTAAACAGTACAAACCAGGGCTTTGCTGCAGCTCAGTGAAGTGGCTCATGTTCCCAGAGTAGGAAACTGAAGAAACTGTGTTGTATTCTGTTGGATGGGGTGTGAGGGCATTGCTGAGGGTGCAAAGTCCCCCTGGGGTAAAGCTGAAGAACAGCTGTGGGCAGAGAGAGCCCCATATGAGATAGACTTATCCTGGACTTCTTTTTGAGAGATATCCCTAAGATTACATAATTCTCGATCTCTGCTTGGGTATTATTTTAGGGGAACTTGTTGGAGCAGGCCAGAATAGAGCCAGAGAGGAAGCCAACAGCTAAACAATGAAAGCACAAAGCAGACTGACATTATTCAACTTTCATCCTAGAGTTATTTTATTTAGGAAGGTGGCCATACCTCTTAGAGCGCAAATGTAGGGTCAAGCATGGGATCAATGGAGTGGTTTTTGTCAAACATTCTCCAATGAAGTTCCATCTTGCATTTGAACACTAACACATGGCTGAGGAGAAGGATGAAGCTTATTCACCTGCCAAAATGTACCCAGGTGTGTTTCTGTTCTGTGAATGTGGCTGGTGGTGCTGACCCAGTGCAGAGATACTCACTGTCTTCTATCAGCCCTTGCAGCAGTATTGCCTCATTAATGTTAGGCACGTCCTTCCCAGGAGGTCTGACATCATGTGAAATGTTGTGGAGATGTGTAGAATGCCTTGGTTTGCCTCAGAGCAAAGGTGCTCTTGCCACTTCTGAATTACAGGATGCCTGGGTGAGCAACACAGACACATAAACTACAGGTCTTGGGGTATGTCACATCTTTAATATACACAGAAGGACAATTCCTTCTCACGTATGACTGAGAAGAGAAAAAGAGGTATTGCATAAAGTTCACCGTCTGATGTAATGTCATGTCAGCTTCACTGCATTAGGCTTACATTCCCCTATAAAACTTCCAGGAAAGTGAGAGTAGGGAAATATGCCACAGAAAAGTATTTCTTTGAATTAACTAAGTCTTATGAAGTTCTGTTATGCTTTGTGGTTTTGAGGAATTTTCTTTTTGTTTCAATAGAAATCCAGCCAATCTCCTCTACCCAAATACTTCTGTAAAAAGGAAAAAAGGATCAACAAAACAAAGGAAACAGGGGAAATAGTCATTGACTCAAAAAGGTCATTCTATTTAACACAGATTTTCATGCTGGTTTTAAAACTGAGCTAAAACATTAAACCCACTCAGGCTGCTCACTTGTTCCCCAGCACTTCCAGTAATGGAGGAACACTAGGAAATATTAAAAGTCGAAACAACAATTTACTGAAAACTGCAATAATCACAATAATGTTAACAACAAATAGTGTGCAAAAGAGTGAGGATCATTTATGCACAAAAGTGTATTCACCACCTAACAAACAAACGTGGTTCCCAACATGGCGAACAAGAGTTTCTGTGGCTTAATATCCTCTCCCTTCCCAGTCCAAAAAATCCAAAAAAGAACTAGGGCAAGCAAAATCCTTTGAAAGCTGTGTTATTGTCCTTGTTGCATCATGCCAGTGCCTTGTACCTCTCCATTTTGCTGGTTTGACTCCGCACAGCGGCTTCTGGCACTGACACCACTCCCCTCAGCTCTGCCGGGGCTTGAGCTCCATGCAGCTCAGTCCCACACTGCCATTGCTCTCTTTTCCCTTCTTTTCCTTGTAGTGACATCTTGAGCTCATTGCAACTGTCTCCCGAACCACAAAAGACATGGCTTGGAAAATGGAAAAAGGAACCGCCTGTGGCCGTGAGGGACGAAGTCTGCCTGGCTGACCTGAGGCCTTCTCCCTGGAGACCAGGTGAAAAAAAGATGAGAACTTTCCTTTTCCAGCTCCAGTTTTCCCTGCTGAAACCACTCATCGCCCGCACTGATGTCAGTGGTATAGAAGAGACTCCATCCCCTTGTTTCTGTACCCAGGAAACCTTTTAATTGTTTTCATTTTGGTTTTTCTCCTAGGATTTTTTTCCTTTAAAGTTACTTTTTTATTTGCATCTCCTTTCAGAAATGAAATGATTTGGTTACATTTGGGTGCCCTTCTGAAAGAACAGAAATCTTTTCTACAACTCTCAACTGCTTGGGTCTTCTCTTTCTAACACCAAGTAATTTGTCTTCCCTTAAGCACAAGCCTACTTTTTGTAAGAAGGACTTGAGGACAGACCAAAACCCACAACATACACCTGAAAAGCTTTCTGTGGTTTTTGCTGTAAGCAGATCCAATTGTATGCAAGTATCTGAACCTCATTTTAAAGATCTCAAAGGTCATTTAAATGAATGAACAATTAAGGTATTTTTATGAGTTTGATTACATCTCTCTTGCGTAGGCTTTTGAGGACTGAAGAAAGGGGTCATAAAATATTGCCTCAAAGATAATTCCCTGGCAATTCTGGGAATGCCATCATAGCATTTGCAACAAACCAGTAATGGAGAAGAAGAAAAACAGCACTTTAAGTAACTTGAACATAAATTTAATTTAAAACTCATAGTTTATGAGTTCTTCAACCACATAGTTGAATGGTCAAAAAGAAAGAATTAATCCTTATCTAATCCTTATCAGTATTTTTCCTGTGTTTGTGTTCCTGTGTAAGTTCCTTGGGGCAGGGAATGTTTGTGTATTGTCTAGCATTGTAATAATTTAGTCTGGATTTATAGCATTTGGGTAATGTCTTAAAACAAAAATAATAAACATAGACTTGCTTTGATGTAGACATACAGAGACCACTGCTATTTTGCAAAGTTTTTCCAACTTGGGTTGGCTACAATCTTCCCCTAGTTGCAGTAATGTCATAAAATGGGAACAAATGTGGGAATGGCAATGAGAAAGTTTTGAAAATGCGTGTGTATAATATTAAGTACCTGTAGTCTCCACTGAAGGACTCAAATATTTGATGCATGGCATAGCAAAACACTTTAGCTAATCCAGAGGGAACATGGAGTTAACCAGAATTTAATTTCCCACTCTACATCCCACAGGCAAATGACAGAAGAGTCGGATCATAGCCAGATGAGAAAACATGTTTTGGAATTACTGTTCTGCTATCAGTTATCATACAATGGGTTTTACCTTAAAATAAAAATGCCTTTTTTTTTTTTTTGGTATTTTTTGGTTAATAATGACTTCTGAACTTGAATGAATGAGGATACCTCAAGAGCATTTCTCTGTTTTCCCTGAAGTTATTGTACCACATAGACATACAAGCATCAAAATCTGTAATTTTTCATTTTGAAAATTATGTTATAAATGGAAAATATATCTAAGTACCTCTGTTTTCTTAGCAGTGATTGCTCTTTCCCTCCCAGTTGTAATGAGGATTGCTTTTGATGATTATTAGGATGGCATTTTGCTATTGCCAAGGCACTGGCATGAACACTTTCATGCTTTCATGAACTCTTTTCTTTTGGGTCGTTGACAGCAGGATTACGCTGATTATATGTATCTGTTCAAAGTAGGTCAGATGAATCCTGCCCTAAATGTGGAGACATTTTTACTGTGAGTACAAAGGATCCTGGGGTGACCATTAACACTGAAATAAAATCACATGAATCCCAACATTCCTGTCTTTTGAAGAAGAGAAGAAACGCCAATGAATTTTTCTATTTTGCTACAGCATGGCAATTTCTTATGAAAACATTCTTTTCCAGTAAAAGCATACCTGCAGACCCAAAGTGTGTTGCAATTCATGCTTTAAAAGTAGTGCTACCTCAAAGTGTTCTGAAAATGTTGCGTAACTACACAGGAAGACAGCACATGGTTATTACTTTACTGTATCATCTGCTCATATTATTGACTGGCACGTTCCTCATATGGACAGAGGTATTCAACAACACAGGAGTTATCATGCACTTCTGCTTCATTTCTAAATTATATCTTTATGATATATCAAAGGCATTACTGTGGTTTCCAGGAGATGTTCTTGCCCCTCAAACACAGACAAAACCCAAAGAGAAACAACAAGCCATTGTTTTTGGTTATAAATTACAGTGTGTTGCAGACTTGTGTTCCAAGAGACTTTTTCTTCTTCTTACCTGCCCAGCATATACTAAGTACCTACTATTCTGGTTAGGACCTTATATCAGATCAAAAGGAGTCCTGGAATCTGCCTGAAAGAACGCTTATGTATTTTGCATTAAAGCTCTACTTTCTTTATTTATCTGGAAATATCTTCTTTCAACAAATATTAAAACTTCTAGAGATGAGTTTTTAGTCTTATTCCTTGGAAATTGATGGAAAATTTGAAGCCCAAACTGGAGTTAGGGGCTGAAGCAATGTGTATTAAGCCTTAAGTTGACATATGAGAGGAACATCAGAATAAAAAAACTCTCATTAGGGGTCAGAGTTGTTCTGATCTTAGGCAGAATCTATTCAGCTGCAACGCTTTTACCTAACTTGCTGTAGAAACACTGATTTGTATCAGATCCTGAGATATATGTGATCCAAGATTTGCTTTAGTGTTTAGACCAGGCAAACAGGTTTGAGTGAACTATAAAGCTAAAATATTCTAGCTAATATAGGGGAGGATTAGACTGGCTGAAATTACAGCAGGATATTATAATTTAGGGGTCCTAATTTTATAGAAATCTTTCATACACTAGCTGCTCCCTTCATGTTGTGTTAGGTTTGTCATTGGATGCAGGGAACTCACAGTTCTGTACATTTCTAGAGTTTTTACAAACTTCTAAAATACTGAAAAGGACCATTTGATTTTTCCTTGCACAGTACTTAGCAGTTTAAAATATTTTAGTTTTGTTGATTGGTTGGTTGGTTTTGGTGGGTTTTCTGTCTTTTGCCATCATTTGAAGAAATTTCTTATTAACTGTCGCATTAAATTAGGATATGTCTTCTAAAATGCTCAATAATTTTAGATATTTATTAATGTAAATATTATTTCCTACACTTCCTCTATCCTAACACAAGTCTGTCTGGTTTTGCTTGGGTTTGTTTTTTCATTACTCCTCTCTATTGAAAGAATTTTTCTTATTTTATTCTTTAATTTTGTCCTTCTCAAAAACTGACCAATTGTGTTGACTTCTGGATTTCATTAAGTCTCCAATGATCTTTTTCCAGCATAATCCCAACTTTTTAAACCTACATAAGATACTAACAACATTTCATTTAGCGTCCGCTTTGAGCAGACTTTAACTGACTTGTGGAATCAATGGAGCTCTGGATCACAGTTAGATCGTAGGAAACTTTGAGATAAAATAGATGAGGTTAGCAAATAGGCCATAAAACATAGTAAACAAAATTGAACAGCAAAATTTAAAACCCAAATAGAAAAACTCCAGCTGTATCAATGTAAAAAGGTCCTATTTGTCATTTTTGTATTTTCCCAGGGCAGTCTTCAGTTAAAAGAATTTTGCTCTATTCCAGCCCTGGAAATGAATCACCTAAGTTTTTCCATTTGTGTATAACTGAGCTTTTGTTTATTGTATATTATCATTTATAAAACAGGTGCTCTAAATGATGTTTTTGATAGCTTTGCACTGTAAAAGTCTATGGAAGAGGAAATATTTTATCTGCCTCTCCCTGGTTTTCTGTAAATATCTGCACTGTTTACATGTGTACACAGTGCAGTCACAAGATCCACTGTAACTGCAAGATTGGGCTGGATTATGAGGTTGTTTGACAAGTCTCTACTGGTCATGATATACACTGGAGTCAATTATCCCACAAATAGAATATGCAAACTACAGTGGGGTCCAAGAGAGAGATAAAGAGGAGAAACTGGTCTTGGCAGTCAATCTTCTGGTATCGTGGACAGAAAAAAATAGAACATGCTGGAGGATGGGTAGCCAGTGAGGAACTGAAGAATATTTTTTAAAATCTCAAACTCGTCAAGGCCACAGAAAGGACAATGAATTTCAGATGGCATGCAGCTCCTCAAAGGGAGGAGAGTGAACTTCTCGTCTCCTGCCTGGGTGACAGAAAAATCATCAAAGTAATGAGGAGTCACCAAAATAGGGAGGCATCAGTGTAGCTCAGATGAGCCTGCCATGAATAAACCGAAACAATGACCACAATCATCAAGAAATGACTTTTTTTTCACCTGCCTACATATAGACTCAATGCAATGAGCAAGAACAACTGGAAATTTGCATTGAATGGAAGGAATTTTACATAAGTGAAATGAGTGAAATCTGATGAGGTAATTAATATAATTGTTTTACTGAAACTACCTGTTAAAACCTGCTTGAGAGGACAGAGTAGATAAGGGGGAGATGCTGTGAAGGAGCTATTGGTACCTCAGAATCAAAAGATATTGAACATAAGGGACAAGTTCTGTGTTCTCTGAAGTCTGTGACTGAGGAGTAGACAAGTATCTATCTTCTGTAATGTATGTGGGGGTGGGGAAAACAATGGGGACTGGGGAAAATAAGAAGTGTGCAGAATTTCAGTGTGGAAACTTGAATAAAAGAGATTCAAACACTGCAATTCAGAGAAGATGCTCAGAAATCTTGTGGAATCTCCATCCCCACAGATGTTTAAAACCCAAGTGAGCATGGCCCTGGGAAATCTACTCTTGGTGATGCTGCTTTCACCAGGCTGATTGGATGAGATGATCTTAACAGATGCCTTATGACCTCAGCTATCATGAGATTCTGTGAAACCAATGAATTCCAGAGTTGAGAATTACTGATAATACGATAGAAGAACTGACAGAATGGATCTTGTACAGGATAACTAAGAAAACAATGAGCTACAACTTCAAACCTGGGAATAAACCATGGGTACATTAAAATGTGCCTATGGCTGCATTTTTGGTAGATATGGGAAAGTATTAATATCACTTTAGACATATACCTCAGTTTCAGTTCTATTTTAAAAGGATTAGTTAACCATGGTACAAAATATGAAACAGTAGGCTTGTAATTAGCAGAAAGGACTCCTGAAAAACTTTCAGGGGAATGACAGAAAAAAATTCCAGCTGTTTTAAAATTATGATTTTGTGGATTATGGATGGTGGTTTTTGGCAATAGCATGGGGATGGTCCCCAAGACCTTTGGGAGTAAAATACATAATTTCTAAAGAGCTATGATGCAAAACACATTATGACCAGGAAAAAGATAATTTCATTTTGGATATTAGAACAATGAATAAAAATTTCTTCTTTTTTGAATGGCATGTGAATTTCTTCCTTTTCACTTAAGATTATTGCTGCTTATTGTGAGTAAGCTTTTTTAAATACATGTGGGTAAGGAAGGAAGATCTATGCATGCTTAGATTTTTGAAAGAAATATTTTCACAAAGTTGAGGATGAGCACAGCTTATTTGGAAAACACCATGAAAGCAGAAATGAACTAATTACAACTAAGTATTATTTAGTATTTTTCAATGTCTAAGGTTATGATTTATTAGAATATTAAAATATTTTGTTTCTACAGCAAGGACAGAATAACTTTGGCTAATTTGAGCCAGAAGGGGGATAAAAGTGGCTAATAGACTATAAATAACACAAAATAGCACTCATGAAATGTGGACATTTATATAGGAAAAATAAGAAGAGAACATTATTAAAAGGAAAATATTGGTTTATTTCTACACAGAGATCATAAAATTGTTGAAAATCATTACAAAATCCCTACAAAAGCTGTACTTCCAGTTTCACGCCTTTGGAGATGACAGCTAGAAATGGAAAACCACAAGCTTAGGCACAAAGTATTTCTTAATCACAGTCACTTTATTCCCAAAAGAGTTCAGGAGTTACAAGCCTTTGAAAAACACCCATTCTCTGAAGAGCTGATGTCCATCACTGACTTTAAACTTTCTGTGAATTTTGCTAAAATTCCAGGCAGGGATGAGTTGCTTTGACACTTGCATATCCTTCTTCCAAGCAATCAAAAGTCTATGTGATCTCAGCCCCCATCTAAGAAACCCTGGCCTCCCTGATGCCATAGGAGCTAAATATTTTTCTTATTGCAATCCTTCTAATTTACAAAGAATGTACACAGAGGTTCCATTACTCCAAACACAGTACAATTAAACAACAGGAGAGCATTTCCTTTCTCACAGTTCTTTGCCAGCTTTCCAGACAGAATATCACTCAAAAAGCTCTCCCTGTTTAATTTCTGTCATGACTACATGGTTTTCCCCGGTTTTCATTTTACTTGGTACTACTTCTTTGCTTGTTTTCTGACTCTTTCTCTCTTACGGATGCAGTATTACATGCAAATCAGGTACATCTCCCTCAGTGTAATCATGGGGTGAATACTTCTGTTGTTTCATGAATTATAAGAAGAAGAATCTTTAATTGTGTCCCTGAGTTTTCCCATATGGAAATATTTATCACCTTTGACCTCAAGTAACTCTATGGTTGCCCATGTGTCAATAATGCTTGGTTAAAGCATCTTAAATTCACATATGTTACAAGATTAATAAACAGATACTCAATACATTAAGAACTGGCTAACGCTCCACTCTCAGATGTCGGGGTTTTTCAATAAGAGTTGAATGATTTCAAATATGGGTCATAAAAACCAGGAATTAAAAGATGCTGTTCAACATTTCCATGTGCCTTAGTAAATATCAAAACATTGTTGATATCTTACATTGCTGACACAGAGATTGGCAGAGTGGTACATAATGATGAAGACCAGGAAGATATAAAGAAAAATTTGGATTGCTTGGCAAGCTTGAACCCATTCAAGTTAAATGCAAAATTATGCATCTAGGTCATATCTAAACAGTAGAAAACTATATTCTGGAAATCAGCAGCTCAGGAAACAATGAAAGGTGTCATAATATCATCAAACCCTGCATGATAACACAGTAAAGAGAACTGTTTCAGGTCTTTGAAGCACAAACAGGCAAGGTGACATTTAGGTCCAGAAAGAATACTCTTTTGCTAGAATACTGTGTTGAAGTTTGAGAACATAACTCGTATTTACCACTGGGAATAATTCACAAAAAGAATGAAAGAGCAAGAGAAGTTGTTGATTTTTTTATGTTTTAGCCCTAAAAAAATGAAGACAGAATGATTGTCTAGTAATGAGGTTTACACAAACACCAGATTACTATAATCAAGCTAAATTAATAGAATTTATGAAATAGTTAACACTAAAATTATCAAATCAAGGTTTTAAGCTCTGTGGTTTCATGAGTGATTTTTTTTTTAATGACTGAGTCACTGAGGATTACATTTTCAACATCTGTAAAGAAAACGCATTGATTCTGGAAACTTTTGGGTTTAGTCTGGTGCACAGAAGAGCAGATGAATGAAAGACTCAAGGATAGGGTGATGCCCATATTGTGCACATCGAGTCCTGCTCTCATTTTTGTAAATGCTGTCATATTAGATTGTAATACTCCAGTCACTAAGGGTGGGCAGTTTATCCAGCTTAGTTACAGCTTCTGAAGGGCTCAGGTGAGAGCTTGGCTGAGTATTCTGTATAGAAGTGGAAAAGGATTATAAAAAATGAAATATAGGCCTGAGTACAGGAAAAAAAAAATTGAACTTTTCCTTGATTAGGAGCTGAAGTTGTCCTTGACAGCATTGTAAATCACTACTGTCTCGCTAGCCAATCCTGCACCTGTGCTGAGAAATTGTAATGATGATATTTTCTTACACCTCCAGCACCCAACAGGAATGCCAATAGCTTGAAATATATAACTTTTTGATTATTATAATTCTCTCTTCTGAATACAGTGATTTGACTGCACTTGTTTTGCTTGAAATTCTCTTTAAAAAAATAGAAATGTAACCAACCAACCAATAAAAAAAATTACTTGCCTCCCCATTAAGGGATCTTTTATTGATGTCCCACCTTACTCTTCCTAGATCTGTGCTCTCGCTCTATGTGCCATCAGACATGATGATACATGCCTCTCTCACTTGTGTTAGAATGGGAATTATGTTGCTTCCCTTCACCCACCATGGAGCAGAGGCTTTCAAAAATGTTACCGCTAAGAAAAATCTAAAAAGTGCATAGTCAAGAAGCAAAAGGAAGATTGACCACTAACACAGAAATCAGCCTTCCAGAACTGTAGACAGAAATCTTGGTGACAAGACTCTGCTTCCTAAATCTTTTCCTGTTTTATTCCCCCACAAGGCACCAGTTTTTACTTCTCGGTTTAGTGGACTGTATTCACCACGGGCTTATGAATCAGCCTGCTCCTTGTTTGCTCTTTATGGCATCAAAGCTCTTGTACTTTTGCCTTCTGTGAGCTAACTTCTCAGGAGAGGCTGTGGGAGCCTTCTCCAGGCTAAACTGGACCCTCATGAGCAAGATATTGTTCTTGAGAGTGAGAAGTAGGTGTTTAACCTTCCTCCATGGTGTGGGCACTGGATCCCGGATATTTGCCTGCCTTACAAGTACCTCAGCTTATCAGGCAAAGAGTGGAGAGCAGCAGCATTTTCATCTATATTGATTGATAAGAATATAATTGTCCTGTTGTTTCCTAGGTCTCCTTTGATCACTCTTATGGCTTGGGTAGTTGGGCCCAGTGTTTGGCATGGGGTAACTGGGTTTGAGTTAGAGCTTACAAATCAAGGAGAATAAATGTCATTTAACTTTATATATGAATAAAGCAAATATCTACTTCCAAGCAAGATGTCTAGGCTCCATTTAAAGTCAATGAGGGAAACAGATATTTTGACAGAATATATATATATCTTCTGTTATATATATGTAAGAGAAGAAACTAATCATAACTATTTGAGATGTTTATGTTAAAATGAGATAAAGGAATCCTTGATCAAGCTCTTGTATTTAGGTACTTTTTCCTTTTCCACAAAGATAGTGCTGGTAACTAGCTCAACCATACTATACTGCTGGTGGTACCACCTTCACTGTAAGGATACTTAGCTTTAGTGTCCTCCCTGGACCATAGAGACAAGACATCTGCAGCTTAAAAGTGGCTAAATCCTGTGCCAGTCTTTGTATGAACTGGAGCTTCCATTGGAGCTGCCCTACTCCATATTTTACCCATTCATCAGCCAAAGGCCATAAGTCTGCCTGGAATTAAAGACACCTAAAAAAACACCTGTGAATGCTGGGTTTTCTAAATAATTTCATTTTGTCCCATTTCAATAAGATGTTTAATCCCAAAGAAGTACTTTGTGTCTAGCCCAAGAGTATTTTAGTGTTTTCCGTGCTCTGAATGCTACAATAGTTTTAGAAGACAGTGTAATAATTTACTGGTGCATCAGAACTGTGTCAGCATTAAATATTATTTGGGATAAAAGAAAAAATGTGGCACAACTATTTAATTTTGACATAATATCAAATAAAACTTTATGCTTTCATACTTTTATAGCCACAAAGAATTGCCTACTTTTTTAGAGAAATCAAACACATGAAACAGATGTCCTGTGGGAACAATCTGTTATGGTCTGGCAGCAGATTCTCTTTCACTAGCTTGAGATATTGTAACTGAAACATGTACATAAAGTTTAACTATATATGTAATTATGGTAAATAGTGCTTTATCAGACTTCTAGTTATTAAATGTCCCCTCAAGATTTAACTGTTAAATCTCTTCATGTTTCTCATTGTCCTTTTATTATTGTACCACTGTCTTTTATACAACATACTATGAATTACCTCATTTTCACAGGGTTTCTGGTCTTATTATTGCTATAAAAATCTTCATTTAATATATTACCACCTGTATAAGCATGAACAGGTATTCCTGAATCACAATTTTTAAACAGAAAATCTTGACATTTCCACTTCCTCGGGAACTGCAAATTTGTTACTTATCTTCTAGAAATCTTTGTTGGTTATTTGAATCATTGCTCTCAACACTGGGCAGAAACAGACATAGGGAAAATAAAATGTTTAACATTCTGGGAAGCCAAAAAGCAGAGCCAATATTGTAAATGTGAAGAGAGAGTAAATTTAAAGTTTCACAGAGTTGCTCTGTGCTTTACTCAGGGCATATAAGAAACTATTCTGGGACTGTTCATATGAGGTCACTTTTCCTTGCATAAACCTTGTAGGGAAGAAGAGAGTGACACTCCCTTTTGGTTAGGGCAGTGAGCGACCGGGGACAAAAGAGATCTGTTTAGTTGAAATAGGGGAGAGGG
Source organism: Cyanoderma ruficeps (assembly GCA_008694505.1). Classification (NCBI taxonomy): domain Eukaryota; kingdom Metazoa; phylum Chordata; class Aves; order Passeriformes; family Timaliidae; genus Cyanoderma; species Cyanoderma ruficeps. The sequence continues at coordinate 1,009,466 of VZDJ01007754.1, read as the reverse complement.
ATGAAACCCCTCAGGTTACTACACACATATAGGATTAGACAGTTGTTAAGGACTTTGTTGGTATGTAGAACTTGCCAGCAGCAGACCTAGACTGTAAATACTGTGATGGTTTGGAGTATGAGTGACACTACATGGTCTCTCCCTTGTCTACACCAGACTATTAACAGGTCCTTCATAAAATCTGGCACCGGAGGTATTGACACCAAAATACCTCTAGAAATTTAGCAGAAAACATGTTAGAATCTGGAGTCCCTCAGCACAGCACAAGTACAGTGTTGTGTGCTGCCTCCACTGGCTCTGATTTCTCACTCTCATGCATCTTGTCTCCCAGAACAGTAAAGCTGAAACTAAGGAAGGAAATACTTAGTGAGATTTAGGTTAGGCCTTTGCTTACATTAAATGACTACAATCAAAATACGTAAAATGCATCCTGTTCTAATTACTTAGAGCTTTCTAATTACTTAGTTCATTTTATCAAGGATTCCTAAAACATTTCTCAGCCTTTACAGCTGTGGTTCCTCAGAAAGAAGCCCTCAGAGCTCAGGCTCTCAAATCTTACCTTCAGACACAAATTCCACTACATTTTCTTTTCATTTTGGGTGCCAGTGACCTCTTTCTTTCACTGGGTAATGTCAATATCCCATTAGCTCCAGCTAAACACTTCTTTTGTGTCCTTTTCTTTCATTGCAAACTTATCGTCTAGGGTATAATTCAGTAAATTTTTCTCTTTATTACATGCATCTCTACTGTAAACTTTGGTAACAAATACAAATGAGTACAACCATTCTAAATAAACCCAGTGCTCTTGACTCACATCACGGCCTAACCAACTGTGAGCTATATAAATCCCTAGCTCTGGGTGCTCTGTGTGTTTAGAAACTATTACTCTTTTGTTCCTGTTTAGCCCACTGGCTAACTCCTTCACCAGTCCTGGATGTTTAATTCAGTGGTTTGCAATCTGTGGTGCACAGAACCCTGGGGTTTCTCCACAAACTGTTTCTAAAAGGTCTGTGAAAAGTAATTACAGAAAACAAGCCTATCATTACATGTGCTGGCTTTAATTTGCCAGCTAAGGGTCCTATACTTTCAATGGTCCTTTTTAGGAGACTATGGTTTTAAAAAGCCTTATTGAAGTTGCTTATACATCACATTAGACATTATACAAAACATCTGTTATACATTTTTCTGTTAATCTCATTATCTCTTGGACTTTATTAACTTTATATAAAGACCATACATAACATACTACTATTGAAGGTGGCAGTGTCAAGAATAAGTTGCTTTCCATAGTAATGCCTAACAGAAAAGGCTCCCCACAAAACAATCCCTCATTTCTCTTCTGGGACTGCTTTACACTTAAGTACAATTCTGTCTGAACTGCTAATAAATTCAGGTTTATAAATAGCTCTTGGAAATCTGTTTGTTTATATCCCTTAAAATTTTAATTCCCAGGCATGTGTCTAGTTACTGTCTAGTCCTTAATAAAATATTTGTAATAGAATAATTCTACTTTCATGTACATCTTTAGTTCTAGCAAATCATGCTGTAGACCCTCTAAAGGCGCCATAAGACAGTTTTTCTCTGAAATCTCAAATAAATTACATGAAGTTTAAGAAAAATTAATTTAAGTATGACTGTTTAAACTTTCTTAAACTGTCAACAGTCTTTTTGCCTACTATGAGGTGATTTAGATATTTAAATAGCTCCAGAATTTGAAGTCAAGTAACACTTTTGAATGTAAGTGTTGAGGAAAAAACAGAATGAAAAGGTGTCAGAAAAGGTGAATCGGAAAAACCAGTAACCTTGCAATAATTGATCAAGTTTCTTTCAAATGCCCCTGATCTTCTACTGGGATACATTTAATTCTCATAAGTGATGAAACATCATCATCAAAGTCATACCAGTGCAGCTGCAGCTTCACACTGTGGAGAGAAAAGCAATGTCCCCATCAGGCTGTGAGTCTGACAATCTCTCTGACAAGCAGTTGATCACACACCCCAGCAGGCTGTCTGCTCTCTGCCCTGGCAGCAAACTTTGTCCCATTCTTTGAAATGAGAGTTATTTTAACATATGAGAATTAGTGCAGGACTTGGATGGTCCTTAGACATTGTCAGCCGTAACCATGAAATTCTCTGCTGCAGTTTCCTCAATATGTTTTCCAACTCAGCAGCAGCAAAATATGGGCCATGTTTGTTGGTGACAGCAGAGACCAGGATAGGCATTCCATCAAGCCTATGTATAGTTTTCCCTGACAGGAAGAATTTTCACCCTCTGCATTTTGTCTTCTGCTAGGCTAACTAATTTTTAAAACTGCCAGCTTTGACACTTGGGCTCTGCTACTTCAAACTATGGAGTTGTACTAACTTTGCAATTAAGTCTCTTACACTGCAGGAGAAGTTGTCAATTAATGCTAAGTGGTTTAGTAAGACACTGACATCCCAAAAGTAATAGTATTTTGGCTTGACAGGTTTTGATAGGGAGGTGGCAGCCCTGTTTAGCTTGTCTGTTCCCTAATTCCTGTTGTTCCAGGAAGAATTATGGTAAAAATTGTCTTCCTGGCAGGACTGGGTATACTGCATTCTACTTTATTTTACTAGCAGTAAATTATTAGGGTCTTAGATTTTGAAGAGTATATTTTGTCTTTCAGCTATAAATTATTCCGCAAATTGAAGTAATTCCATTGTTTTTCTAATTTCCAGATAACTTTTTCTTGACATTCCTGAAAACTTACTGTAGCCTTAAGAAACTACTGTACCAGCAAATTGTAGCATAAATAGGCAAATAGAAAAGAAACAATGCCACTGGTTTTCCCGCAAGGTTTTACTGCTATTTTCCCCACTGGTTTTCCCACAAGTTTTTACTACTATTTTCCCTAGTAGTAGTAGGAAAAAGGAAACAAGATTTTAGAAAACATTTGCTTTCTTTAGCTTCTTTCAATTTAGGAAGGAATTTGTAAGAGTTCCCACTTCCAATTTACTTGCAAGTAATTCAATTCTCCATGCAAATACAATTCTGCAAAATTTGTTCACTTTATCTACATAATCATGTTCTAAAAATTGTGCTTACTAAAATTTATGGGAAAACTAAAAAGACCTAATGATTTTGGATGGAAGTACCTTAAGAATTCTGAATCTTAACCTTCATTTTGAAAAAGGTGTCTTTCATCTTGTCTTCTTAGCTATAGCAAACAAATTCCAAATAGATGCTTACTTTTTTTATTAAACATTATTTTAGTGAAAACTTCTGCAGAGCAGTCATATACCTTATTTGATTCTCTAATCTTGTTTCAATGACAGAAAGGGCAGTTATAATTTCAGACAAAAGAATATAATGGGTTAAAACATGTAGTCACTGCTCTGCTCAGATGATATAAATGAGCACAGCATAGGTTTTATTTTTAAAAAGAAATGTGCAATAGAATATAACAGCAAATAAGAAACATTCTTTAAATTTTTTGTCTGGTTTGTGGCATTTTGTATCAAGGATATAAACTTCTGCATCATTTTTCCAATCAGTTTTAAAGTTTTAATGAAAGTGTTGACTGTTAGCAGAAGATAAATCAATAATGTGCTATTTAAGTTCATCTTTCCAACTGGTCATATGGAACTTATTAAAACTATTACAAAAAATATTGTGTGCCAACATAGTAAAAACAACAAGTTATTACTGTAATGTTTTAATACTAACTTCATATGATTCTAACAAGAAAGCCTCTACAGTTTTTTATCAGACTCATTATCCTGAACTATTTAAGCTGAATTACAGAAAACAGAGACTTTTTTCCTCTGGGAAAGAATTACTTTTCTATCTTAACTCTTAGACTCTTTCAATTCTTGCATTGTTTTGGATGGTTTGGTAAATAATGATCCTGTAAACAAAACATGTAAATTATGTGTCTCAAACAATACCTAACATACTTATTATATGACTGTTCTTATTACAACATCATCCAATACATTTTTACTGCCCAAGTATATTAAAATCCCAGCCTAACTTCACAGAAGTTTGAAAAGAAAGCTATATGTTTAAACATACTTATTATCTTGCTTATGACCAACTTGTATTTTGCATATGTATTAATGTACTACAAGGTTAATTGTTCTTATTAACACTTTAACAAAACCACATCTTTCTCCTTGTATTGAAAGTAAGTCATTATATGCTCATGTCCATGAATATAAAAATTATCAAAATTTCAGGCTTCTTAAAAGTCTAGTTACTTCTTGTTTCTATATTTCCATGGACATTGTTGTTTAAGACACTAAATAAACAACATGCATGTTACAAAAGGATTTAATTATATATTAAATTTTTAGGTTTTAATATAAGTCCCCTAGAACTGAAGCATTGAACTTTTCCAGTGTTTTTGTAGAGATTTTCCTTTGTTTTGCAGAAATCACAGACTTTCAGAAAGCACACTTAAGTTAAAATATGCAATCTTCAGATATGAAGCCTGTATTTCCTGTTTCTTTGACACAATAAACATTCACATCTACAGTGAATAAATATTTTTTACTGGAAGAGACTTGAAGAAATGAATGACCACTTCTGTCATCCTGGTAAATTCTATCAAGGAAATGTCCTCACCAAATACCACTGGGAAAAAAATATGTTCCTTCTCACAAAACATTCAGAGTGGTTCTGTCATTTCTCTGGCTGTTTGGTTCAGAGCAGTTTTCGTTAATAGGAAGCAGTAGCTTTCAGAATTGGGTAGGAATGATTTCAAACTAGGCTGCCCTTAGAAAATGATTACAGAGGTGTAATATGACTAGTTGCATGTCATTTCCCGAGGTTTCAAATTCACTACCTTTTCAATGTTGTCTTTGTTGTTGCTCTGAAGTGGCCTTCCTACCTGAAGGCTAGGACAGGGAAGAATTAAAAGGACCTATTTTAGTGTGTAGTTTTGTGATATGCTAGATTCTACTGAAGGTGAGGGTAGCAAGGAGATACACATTTGCCTGCTGCTTTTTTTTTTTTTTCTTTTAGTATTTCTTTGACTCTGCTGATCTAGTTCAGATTGTTGAACTGGAAGAAAATTAACCCCATTGTAAAAGAAAGGGATCGGAGCAGAAGAAAGGGAAAGGAAGAGGAGGGAAGAGAAGATGGAAGAGGCATGAGCCTTATTGGTGGCTAACAGAGAAATCAAGTAGTTCATACAACTGCTGCACATGTCGAAAAGCCTGAGTAGGCCACCAATTCACTGCCTACCAGAACAGCTTCCTGAGGCACTGAGAAGGAAGGCAGAGCTTCCCACTGTTGGTGAGGCTGTGCCTTGACCGGCAGCCTGACATCCTACCAACCCATTCCACTTCATCTCATGTATTTGCTACTTTGGCAAGTCTTATGGAATCCCCACAAAACTTAATGCAACTATTGGCAATGATGAGGAACAACAAAGTGACTTAGTTCCTTGGCTTCAAAACAGTACACATCTTATTTTGCTTCCACTGCTAAGAAGCCTGGACCTGGTTTTGAACAAAACCAATTATACTGATTTGGAATGAAAGGGCATATAAAGCTCTTTTGACACAGCAACACAAAAGGAGAGGGTCAGTCTTTCCAAGATTTGAAAATGTTCCCTTCTTTGCTTTCCCTTACCATTTGTAAAAGAGGGTAGAGAGAACCTCTAATGCTAATGATTGCTGAGGAGCTCTCTTTGTTAAGAAGATTTCCATAATGCATACTTCTTCTGAGGTGTCCATGCCATGATGTGATTCCTTCTGCCAGCTCAAGCGTGTCCTCTATCCATGTTCAGAGGCAGAAATCAATGGTAAAGCACACTGAGTGAGTATAATGGAGGCATTCTTAGCCCCCACAGCCACCGAGAGCTCACTCATTGTTGAGGCATTGAAGAAGAGTCCAGTCAAAAAAACCCCAACACAGTGTCTGGCAAAGGAAACTTTTCTTCCATTAACTTTGAAAAGCAGCAAGGGATAGATCAGAATATTTACCTGACTCTTTCAGATGTTTTCTTGTATAAGGCAGGAATATATGAACCACTGTAAGGTATTTTGCTCTAACCTCCTCACTGCTTCCTTACCTGATGTCACGAATCCAAGTGAACTTTAAGACACGCATAAATAATGTGCTTTTATTTTCTAATATGTAAGCTGCAATGGAATCTGTAGCACATTATTTTAACCACCACAGAGACTAATATTAATTGCAAATAACACCAAAAGTATGTGAATCAAAGTTTGTTCTATTCTGACTCAGGAAGCTAAGGAAATCTGCTCACAATACTGGTCTTTGTTTCCCTTACAGCAAAACATACTAGCATTAGTCATTTATGGTATTAAGAAACATTGATAATTGCCTTTTATAGTTTTTCGAGCATCATAATTTAGTACACCTATAATTGAAAACGTGGATTTTGCAATCAAAAAAGTGGAATACAGACTGTTGCTATGCAGAAGTGAAGAATTTCCTCTTTCTTTAGCTTATTAATTTTAAAATAATGCTTTAGGGTTTGTTGTGATAGTTCTTTACAAGGTAGTAAATATATAACTAAACAGACTGTCTAGGCTGAAAACTAATTACCATTAGAAACTGAAGCATTTGGGCTTGTTATTTCTGCAAATCAAACAACTCTGAATACAATCTCCATATTAAATAAAATGTTCAGTGAACCATGAAGCTCTTCACAAATCTGGACCATGTTTTAAGAAGCCCTTTTTTTTAGTTGTTGTATGCATGTCATTGCATGCCAAATAGTTGAAATATTAAAATATATTTATGTTAGAGGGTGAGAAGGAAAAGGAAAAGATTGTGTTAAAACACAGTTTTGGAAGTTTTGAAAAGTTAGCAAGTAGGAAGGAAATGTGAAAAAGAAAGTGCATACCTTGAACTTAAAGCTTTCAGATGTGTACAGAAATGATGATGGGAAGACATATCTTGATAGTGTTATCCTATTCCCGTGTTCTGTGGACAGATATAAGGATAATAAAGCTGCAATAAGGAGTATTTGTTATGTGTGTCTTAAAACTATAGTGAAGTTTAACACATTAGCATTTCTAAACCTTTCCCTTATATAAATAATAATTAATAAGGTTCTTAACACTAACTATAGGCTGTCTCCAAAAAAATCCCCCAAAAAACCCAATAAACCAAAACAAACAAGCAAAAAACCAACCAACCAACCAACCAAACAAAACCACAAAAAAACCCCACACAAAAAACCACAACCCCAAACCCAAACAGCTTTTTATTTCCAGAACTGAGTTTATTTAAAGGCAATAGCCAAGGAGCAAACAACAGGTATATAAGGGGACCACCTTTTTGTTCAAAAATTAAAAGAAAAAAGAAGAAAGAAGAGTTCTCAGAGAAATAAATTACAAACATCCCATATCAGCAAAGCATGTAAGGGGTAAGGATAGAAGTAAGATTGGGTTATAGAATCATTCTTCAGACTAATTGCCTGGTATGCTGCCTGTGTTTCTGTCAAAAAACATGAAAGTGCTGACTGATTATATATATTGGAATATCAAATTAGGACATACATTCTGAAATATATGGAGAGAATAAACTACACAGATAATAAGGCTGCATTTTTATCAAGGCTTTCTGGTGATGATACAAACCATGTAAGGGAGCTCAAGTATTTTTACACAGTGGCTGTCATCTGATACCTGAGACAAAATATAACTCCATCTACAAACAAAAAGAGGGGGGAAAAAAGCAAAATGAGAAAACAGCTTTAGATACTCACAAAGATAGCAGTGGTACAGAATTGCATGTAATGTTGTGGTCATAATTCAACCCAGTCTGTTTGACCATCAAAGGCCATAATAAATTACATCTGTTGCTTTGTAGCACCTATAGTGGTTAAGAAAGTAAAACAATTTAAATGTATAACCTCTTCTTTTCACATGCTCCAGCCCACATGCCTTTATCCAAGCACAGTGATTTGTTTGTTTGGCTTTGTTAGAGTCTAATTAAGATTGGAATTTGATGAGTGCTCATTGAATAGAATTCATTCTGGATAAAATAAAGTAGCGATACTTATTTGTGAAGAAAAATAATTGGAGGACTGCACGGAAGGATTAGCTCCTTTGACTAAAGCCATACACTCACCCTCTGGTACAGGGTTTCCAGACTGAATATTGCTTGAGTCTTCAGCTGTTTCAAAATGTTTGGACAGGAAAAAGTAAGTGCTATAATTATGGGGAATGCATGCTGTATTCATTAGACAAGACAAGAAGTCGAATCATTGTTTAATGCAAAAATTTGACTCTCTATTAGCTGTCGAGTGTTCACAAACACACACACCCCACACACCTCTTTCTTCTTTCTCTCTGGTTCCCTTTTCCACAAAACAGCTGCAGTCTCTGGGAACTGAAGGCCACATTTCCCAAGGAGCTGACTTAAAACAACTCTTAAACACAGCTTTTCAGCACCCATTAGCCCTAATCAAAGGTAGAGATCTCCTCCAAAAATATATAGGAAGTCCAAGCTAGTTCACCAAGGTCGGAGACAGGGCAACCTCATTACTGTGTAAATTAGAGGGGCATAGCATTTTCAAGCATCTCACCGAAAGAAAGATTCAAATGAACTCCAGCTTGTGTGATGGGAAGAAAAAAGGATAGAACAAACAAACAAACAGCAACAAAAAAAAAACTTGAGCAAGCAGACTGGAAGATGGCATCAGCAACTGAAGAATGCAAACAACTCCGTGATATGCTTATCTTAAAAACACACTGTCTAGATACAGTGATTGCCATGTTATAACACCCAGTTCTCCTCTGTTTTGACTTTCCAATCTCCTTTGTGTTTTGTAATAGATATCAACATTAAGAATGCCTCTGATTAACTTACAAACATTTTTTAAAAATGTATTGTATTGGTTGTCCCTTCGAAAAACTCAGGGTTTTTTTCCTTGTAACTTTTCCTGAACTGCCACAAAAAGATAATTTAAAAGATCAAAGTAAAGTGGCAGATTAAACTTGTGAAAGCAAAAATATAAAGATGAATCAAATGTATGCATTTACAAATTAAATGAAGATGAATGGAAGAATAATAAGGGATTCAGCTTTCTAATTGTGTTTCAATATTCATCTTTCATTCTGCTATTTTTATATAACAGTTTCTTTAAGAAACACTAATTTTAGAAGTGGACAGTATAGCATCCAACAGGTGATAGGTCTGGACATAAGGAGAATGAGTCTTTACTGAGTTAATCTTTCTGTTGGCATAGTAATACTTTCTAGTCATTAAGGGCGTGATTTGCAAAGACATTTTTAACTGTTAGAATTTGTTTAAATATTTATTTTAGTGAAATCACAACGAAAATATACTTCCTGCTTGAAACAAACCCTTTTCAGAATGCCAGGACTCACAGGAATGCACGGTTGGATTTTGTGACAGCTGAAATCTGTACAGTAGATGTTTATTAAATGGAGACATTTTATACTAAGTTTTGCAGATTAATATTTTTCCAGTGGTGACATATGTATTGGAAAAAAATCTTTTCAAAATGAGGTCACTGCTTTAAAAATGTAAGAAACATTGTCAAATTTAAAATGCTCTTTCAGAAAAGAATTCAGTAACTGCACATTAAGAGTGCCTTAATGTCTGCGACAAGCAAAACATCTGCTTCAGCAGCGGAAATGGAAAGTTAATACTTCAGATAAGCAAAGGAGGTTTTGCAAAAGAAAAAAGAAAAGAAGAAAAAAACAACCCTGCTATAAACCTTACCCAAAACTCACATGAATTCTTCTTTGATCAAGGTAGTTCAAATGGAACAAATAACTCCCTCTTCCAATTAGTTTCATATCCTCTAGCCCTATTAGCTTTCTCTCCCCACCCTTTTTTTCACTAGATTTCTTAGTTTTATCTTTATTTGACCCTGGGAGGGAGAAGACTGAAACCAGTGTGTGCTGTGACCTGGCCCCACACATCCCCACGGCAGGCTTAGAGTATCCCTAAGGTGGTGTGTGCTCGGTTCAAAGCTGCAGTTCCCTCCAGATCCCACCTGACCTCATTCTCTGCCATCCTGGACATCTCTCTTGCTGTACTGGCCCCCTAACACCAGCCACAAGCCCCCGAAAGGGAAGACATCAGGTTAGTTGAGTATGTCAGAGTCTCTTTACACTGCTGGCAAGCACATGTTGGGTGGCTTTTCTGCACCCATTACTAACTAATATGGGTCGAACCTTTTGCCCCTAACCCTGCCCCAAAGTTTGTTTATGTAAAACAGAGAGTACACTTGTACCCAAACAGCCTATATCAGAGCCACATGAGAAAAACACTATAAATCTAGCCATTGTACTCTGTCAGCATGCTTGACAATTTTTCCTGAATGAATGTCTTTATTTTGCTGCTTTCTGCTTTTGCTTTACTAAGCCTGGACTGGGATATAAAGATTTGCAGTTGTTCCTGAGCTAGCTGCATCCAAGTCCAAGAAGATGGAAACTGCAACATCATCCTAAAGGTGTTCATTTAGGATATATGACACTTGCTGAACCTGCATGGAATACTTTGCCAGCTGACAGCATAGAAAGGTCCCACTGATCTAGTGGAAGGGAAAGATCCTAAAGACTAGGATGGAACAGTTGTACATGCTGGTATAATATAGACGTTCCCATCTCAAAAAAAAAAGGATATAGGACAGGCAATATGATTTTGACAAGAAAAAACCAAGAAGATAAGAGAAAACAGAGGGGAAGTGGAGAACTGGGGGGTGAAAAAGACTTTCTAAGAAAGCCTATAAAAACTCAAAGTTTAGAGAATCAATATACATAGGTGGATGAATACAAATTTCTTTCTAGAACATTTTCAGTCTTCATATTTGTCTAAATAAAATGTAAAAAGGCACAAATTTCTGCAAATATTTTTTTCATAGTGCAAAAGCAAAGTGAAAATTGTAAAATTGGTTAAGCCCAGCACAAACTAGTTAAATATTAACTTGCATCAGAGGCAGAAGACTATCTAATTTGTAGTTGTAAAGGTTATGCAATTCTAGTCACTAAAATACAAAACTAAAGCAATCATAAGGTCCTTGTATTTAAAATTATACAAATACATAACACTATAGTTAAAATGCAAGTACACATCTCACACACTATGGATCGTAAACTACAATTTCTCTTGTATTGGAAATTCATAACGTACTTTCTTTAGCTATTGGGTTTCAAAATGAGGTCATATAATGTGAAATGGATTTTTTTATACAATCAAGTGCTTAAAAGCTGTATTATATATACTTCCAGATTGTTTGTTTCTTTAGAATCAATTATACTCTAAAATTTGCTCTATGAGAAAATGTTTAAACTCTTCATACACTGTAGTGTGCTTGTTACTATATAAAAATTATAATAATAAAGGTAAAGAGTCATAGCAGGTTTGAGCTAAACATTGTAAATTTTTCCTGTTAACTCCCATATTAATGTGAGGAAGCTATAGAATTTCTTCAGCAAAAACCTATTCATAGTTCTGAGTAGCAATTACTGTTGTTACTGCCATTAATGAATCAACAGAGACATCTGGGACTGGTGGCTGACCTGCTGCCTTGAAACTTTGGAAATGGTGTGGAAATAACACTTGAAAGCCATTTTGAAAGGTTTTATACCGTCTCTCCCTTTCTTCAGTGGTAAGATGTAGCCTGAAAGGAAGACACTTAAAAATAGGCACCTCTCTGTTGGCAACTATACAGACAAGGGGAGACAACAGCTATAGTTTGAAAGCCAATGGATAGTGTCATGTTAAATGCTGTGGTTTAGCTCTCCTGGCCTTTCTGAGGCCAGGCTATGTGGGGCTCTGAGCAACCTGCTCTAGTGGAAAGTGTCCCTGCCCATGGCAGGGGGATTGGAGCTAGATTTTTTTTTCAGGTATTTCAGATTATTTTTCCTTCCAACCCAAACCCTTTTATTATTCTGCACAGGGATGTCATGAGTTTCTCACAGATCCTGTGTTGTGTACATGGAAGAATCCTAAATTCACTAGTAGGTCATAGATCCGCAAACTGAACAATAATATTATGTACCAGGCAACTAAACTGCCTTTATGGTCAGCAGAGATGGAGAGCAGGATTTGGCTGTGGAAAGAGGGGTATAAGGGGTTAGTTCTACTCCAACAGGGTATCCCACTACCTTTCTGACTCTTTGGAGTGACACAGTCAAATGCTTTATGTGCCATGCAGATGTCTTAGATGGTCTATAGCACTTCACTTATTACTTATTAGTGTCTTCGCTTAGGTGTCCTAACTTGGAAACTGGACTATGCTTTCTGTTTTGATTCTAGAAAATGTGGACATTGAGCTTGCTGAAATTAGAAGTTCAAAACTTGGGCATGGAGCAGACACAGAAAACCTTTCTTCCCAAGGTTTCCTGAAGAGGATGTTCTCTATGCTCCCACGGTTCTGTTGGGAACAAGATAATGGAAACTGGAGACTGAGAGGCGCAGTTTGTCTTGGAGGCCAGATATCACTGAACATCTGTTATATCATAAAAAGAAATGAGAAAAGGTCGTAGTATATAGACAATTTCTGGAATATTTAGCAATAGTTTTGGCAAGTATATGCTCAAGTAATGTCCCAATATGACTACATATTGCTTTCTGGGTGATTAAAGTGGCTGTATATCAGAAATGTGATTGTCTGCACTTCCAGAAAAAATATAAAACACGCAGAGATTTTACTTTCTCAGCGGTCATCTGCTACTCAATTAATTATGCTTTTAATTTTAAAATTAGGTAAGCAAAATGTGCAAATTTTGTTTCTGGAGTTCTTCTTCCTTCTATTTACATGGAGGTTGGGCTTAATTCCATTGCTTAAGGACAAGTATATAATGACACTTTAGATCTTGTGGAGCATCCTTTTTGGATAATCTGTGCTTTAGAAGAGTGGGAATCTCCCATGATCCCTGTGTCAAATTTGTCAAAGGTGAGCCCATCAGCCAATTTGCTGGCGTATCATGAAACCATATTTCAAAAAGGGCAGAAAACACTAGACAGAGAGAGAGAAAAAAAGGAGTGAGAAATATCAGGGAGAACACCAAGGTCAGAAGAGGAGGTGCTGGAGTAGATATTCCCACTGCAGCCTGTGGAAGACACCAGAGTGTTCTGTTCAGATGAAGGTTCCTGAAGGAATCAGTTTCTGAGAAGCCCTTGCCAGCACAGGGGAAAGTGTGAGTAGGCAGGACCAGCAGAGAGTAACTCTTATGTATGGATCAACCCCCCCTTGTTTCTTGGGAAGTGAAGCTGAGGTTGGGAAAGGGGTGGGAAAGGGGTAGGAAAGGTATTGTGTTAATGTTTATTTTGTTGTCTCCCACTATGGAAATTAATGGTTACATTTTTTTAATTCTAACTGGAAATAAAATAAATTAATTTTCCCAGATCAGTCTATTTTTCCCATCACTGTAATTGTTAAATGATGTCCCTGCCTTTATCTTTACCCATGAGTTTTATTACCATTCCTATTCTTGCTATTTTTCCCCACCTCCATACCAGTGAATTGTGGCAATAATCAGGCAGCTGGGTGAGTGTTTGTCTGACTGTTGATTATTTTCCTCCAAAACAAAATATCAGTGTGGTACTGGGTAGTATTGCAGCAGTAGGGATTCCAAGAGGTACCTGAGATTAGTCTGCATCTGTTTTGATGTCTTCTGTCATTCCCCTAGGAAACCCATGATCAAATGTTGTTTAGTGAGGATGTGGCCAGTCTCTTCTAGATGAGACTGAAGTTAAGCAGACTAGACATAAACCACTGTATTCCACTAGTCTGGACACCAAGAGTAACTACAGGAAGTGCATTTTACAGTAGACACATAAAGTAACTGGAACAAAAGAATAAACAGTTCACCAGTGAACAGAGCAGGGATGATAAGTAAGCAAGAAGAGTAGTATTTATTACAACAGACAGCAAAAAACCCACTAAGCATTTGAAAACATTTAGAGCAGTGTGCCACATACATCAGATTCCAAACCATAATGCTAAACAAACTTCTGTTGAATAGTGTAATGTTCCAGTAAAGGAAGAGCGCATTGAAGGCAAAGATGACTTTGCAGCTGCTTCCAAGCTGTTACTGACAGAATACCAGAATACAGATCATTTTGTTGGGATGAATGACTGCAGTATTGAGTTACAAAGGAAGAAACATGGAAAAGACAGTGCGAGGGAAAAACTGAGATGAGGAATCATCAACCAAAATGATGACTTGCTGTCTGACATACTGTTCTCCAAATTTTCACAGGAAAAAAAGAGGCAAATTTTTCAGAGACAAAAAGAAAAATTTGACCACACTGCATTGTCTGAAGACAGGTCATGTGTGGCTATGATGCACCCACATGCCAGGCAGCAGGGGTCAGTGGTGACCACAACCACTGCTCTGCCAAACTAAAAATAAAACAAAGGATACTCTCTGATTAGGAAGTGACAAAGATCAACAGTGCAAAACTGAAAACAAAAGGGTAGTATAAGGAATTCCAACGTGGCCCTAAGAATAGACTGACACTAGTGTATCATACAAGGGAAGCTCGAATGAAGTAAAAAAGGGAAGGACACAGACCCAGTGTGATTCAGTTCATGTGCCACAACTGGGTTTTAGTATACTCACAGCAAAGATGGAAATGTGGTGCCTAAATGAGTAAACAACAATTGAAGAGCTAAGAAATACATGTCATGGTACAATAAACTGTGAGACTATTTAGTATTTTTAACCAAGTGATGTTTAAAATGAGACAACCAAATGAAAAGGAGGAAAATTCTCATTGCTGAAACAGAAGAGACGGGGGATTCTTTAAAGGCAATAATTAATAACATCTCCTTATCTCAAGCACAGTTTTATATATAATATCTGAAAACCAAAAACTAATCCCACCCCATCAGGATTTCAGGACAAGTTACAAACAAGAAGTCAATAAATAACAGAGAGGCAGGATATAAAATCACAACAGAAAAACTAGAAGTATTTGACTCTCTTCCCTGATGAAACTGATAAATGTGCTTAATGAAATCTGTGAAGGCAGAAAGGAAAAGCCTTTCTAAATAATAGAAATAAGGAAACTGGGTAGGATATTGTGAAACAGTGACCTCACTGACTTAACCACTGGAGACAATTTGTGCTGCTCTTCATAGCAAAAATAATTTCCAGTGTGATACAACACATCAGTAAGTATACACAACTTACAAAAGGAGATAAATTCTGTTTGATAAATAGAAGATTAGGTCAACTACTTTTCCCTTAAACTGTACTCTTTGTCCTCAGGATGAGTCAACAGTACTTCCTAAAAAGGTCAATACTATCCACAAATGCACACNCCCCCGCACCGCCCCCCAAACCTAGTAAAAAAGAGCTTGAGCCAAAAAAAACCCAACAAAAAACAGCTAAACCAAAACAAATCTTCTTTTAACTCTTATGACAAAAGGTTACATGCTGGTACGCAAAAACATGAGACAAAGAGAAAACCCCAATGAATGAGGTGACTCTGATTAAATGCAATACTGGATTACTCTGACTCTAGAAATGTGAATGGAAGGACCAGAAGTATGAAAGCCCTGACCCAGTTAGCAAACACTACCAATGCATCACAAGAAGACTTTTCTTAATCTCAACAGAGTTACAAAAAATACAGTTCTATTTAATTCTCATAAATTCAAACTCAAACCCCGGCAGAAGTATTTAAATGATGTAACACAAATATGTAATTGCATTACAAAATAAAAGTTCACTAATTATAGAATTTCTATTGCTTTTTGATAAATGCATCAACAAAGGTAGATAAGAACCTGTTCAGATCTATTTTTTTGTATCTAATAAATCAATATTCCAAGACCACATCTATGTTAGCTGAAATTGAATTATTATTTTCTATTACCAAATACTCACCACCTCGACTTCAATGATTTCTCTGTGTGCTCAATAACACTACAAAAGATTGGTGGCTACAGCTCAAAATAGAGTACTAAGAATTCTCTGAAACAATACTTATGAATCTGAAACAGTTCTAGCATTATACGGCTTGAATATAAGCATATTCACATACTTATAAACAAGTTTATGGACAAATGTGCTAGGCACCAAAGTTTAGTCACTCTGTGACACTAAAACTGAGGCTGAATGTAAATTTGAGAAAAAGAAATTCTTTTTTTTTTTAGGTTCCACAAGGGGCAGTGCATATATATCTGTTAGATCAGCAGATTGTTGTAATGCGTACAAGTCTTAAATATCTAATAAAAACTATGTTGATAGAAATCTCAGAGGTAGCTCAAACTGCTCAAGAAATCTTACACTAAGTAGGCTTCACCACCTACAGTTTTGTTCCTATTTTGTCTGGATAAGTATACTGGTTACTCTCAAACTGCTGAACCTTTGTGAGGAAATGGACAACACTGGGGAAAGATTCCAAAGGGAATAATATGTGTTACTGATGTCTGCATAAGAATGAGATTGACAGGACATCCTTCAAAGAGTAAAAACAGAGGCCCAAAAGAGTATTTGGGTTTAAAGATGATTACAGTTTAAGAAGACACACACTACTACAGATATGAAGCGGATGCATGGTATTTAAGAAATGCAAAAAGAAAAGAAGTTGAAATCAGTATTGAACATCAGACTGAGAGTAGTAACCTGGCTTTCATACCTATTTGACCAATTTCTTAGCCGGCAAAAAGTGACATTGCTTGGTTTACTCAGGAGGAGCTCAGATGTTCATAGCAGCTAGGGATTCAGGCCCTGGTACACTTTGATGTGTTTTGTTTAAAGTAGAAAAAGGATCAAGAAAGAGGTTTGGCTACTAGTAGGGACTTCAGTAATGAAAGTGTGGACATAGAGACAGAGAAATAATTGTAAGTAATTGCTCTGTAACACTCGTTGGCCTACATACTCTTAATCTTCTGTAGCTAGTCAAGAAAGAAGGCATTCCAGTAGTGATGCAATCAGAAGGCATTAGAAGCATGTAGTAAATTAACAAAAGGTTGAAATTCCTTTAAATTAATAAATATATCACAGACACATTTATATGGTAAGTTATGGATGTTGCAATAAAAGTCTCTGAGGTTTGACCTGATGGCTCATTTTTTATCGTGGGAATGGGTTATGGGATGGGAGCAGGCTATGAGAATCAACTTCTGTTTATTTACTCAACTGCAGCAAAAAAAATTTTAAAAACCCAATTCTGTGCATAAGTGAAAAATTGTAATATATTCAGTTCATGTAAACTCTAATATTTTAGGGGCATCATCATCATTAATAGGAAACATAGAGCAGATTTAATAATTCAAACCACCTAATCAATGTCTAAGTCCACGTTACTGTACAAAACTTGTGGCAGCTTACAGAGAGAATTAAAAAAAAAAAAAAATCTAGAATTGGGTAAAAATTTCCATAACAAATAGTTTGCAATTATTGACCAGTAAAATCAAACCAATTATCCAAGCCCCGAAAATGCATGCACTCCAGAATAATGTTATGCATCAACAGTCAGTGGGCCTGCTCTCATGCATAGAATTACTCTAGTGTATAAATTTTTCAGGACTAGGTCCAAAGAATATAATGCCAGACAACAGAGCCCAAAAACAGTTCGCAGTCATTCAGGAAAAGTACTGGGGGTAGAGGTATCAAAGCTGTGGACATCTGCGTAAAATTAATAAAACTATAGAAATGAATGAATAAAAAAATCCCAGATATTTCAGACTTTACACAATGCCACTCTACTTTTACAGTTTATATGACCTTAAACTGGAAAGAAAGGGTCAAACCAATTACAGGTATAGGTAATAAGCTAAATTTGGCTTGTAGGAAGAAAGAAAAAAAGGAAAGGGGGAAAAAAAAGAAAAAAAAGATGAAAAAGACATCAGAAAATTAGAAATTTTGTGTTTAGACTAATCATATTTTTTTCCAAGACAAAGCTGATTATGACTGTTTAAAAATGGAAAAAAATGGTCATTGAGGAAGCATTCAAAATATTACCTTGATCACAACAAGTAAAAGATGACACAATAAAGAGCAAAAGTGGATAAAAGGGAAATGGTGAATGAGGAAATTAAGAAAAGAAGATTCCATATTCAAATAGATTCAGTACCTTAAGTGAAGGAAGAATTTGACATATTTACAGTTCACTTGTGGTAGAGGTCTGTCTCTGATCACCTAGGACTTTTTCGCAATATCAACTTAGAAGTTACAGTTTAGGTGTTCCAAATCTCTGCACTTATGCACAAATATGCATACTTCTCTTCACTGACTGTATAAGGAGACCAGGCTCCTATCTCTGACACATAAACCATCTAAAGATAGGTTGTGTGAGCACTGTCTGGAAGCAGCTGCTGTAGAATAACTGGCAGCCTCTAGTAGTAAAGAAAAATCTAAAAGAAGAAAACTTACTGGAAAAAGACTCCAAAGAACATAGTGCTTGGAAAGCATTGCTTTTCGTATCTATTACATATCTTCCAAAAGATACAACAATATCTTTGCAACTGCAAATACAACCTTATAAAAGGAGCAGGAAGGTTCAATAAAATAAACTAGAAGGTTCCAGCTTGCATGTTTAGACACAGGCAAGATGTCTAGTAAAAAGAAAATACACCCTTGATAGGATATTTGTCCTATGTTTGGTTAAAGGGTTGGATAGTGCCAAGAAAGACTTTTAAGTTACCCTGAGGTAACTTTTAGACTTCAGAATAGGTATTCAAATATGATCATGGACTTCCATTAAAGATGCAACAATTAAGCAGAGTAAGACAGTGTTTACTCCAGGGATTTTACAGCATAAATGTTCTTTATGTCAGGGGAAAAGAATGCCATTTGACCTGTGAAGGACATTCACAGAGAATGGCAGAATCTACAAGCATTCCCTATTGAGTTAGGATCCCCACTTTTGTCCTCTAGGTTGCATTAATTTTGGCTGTGAGAGAAGGTAAAGTGAATACCCTGCTAAGTGTCAGATCTGATTCACAGGGTAAGCAACAGGATGTGAAGAGGGCATATCAAAAGCTCACAAAGCTCCATAATCTCAGTCATTCCCTGTACATTTATTTATGTAAATAGACTTGGAGGCATGCCCTGAAGATCAAAAAGTAGCGCAGTGAAATTACTTCTCTTAAATGAGACTGGGAAGTTCAACACTATGTGACGGATTGAAGGAAAAGAGCTTACTGATTTAGATAATAGTTAAAACAAAAGACAGCATTAATCTGATGTTTACATGGTTCAGATATGGGATACATCTCTCATGCAAGCATTTCCTACAGTGGGTAAAGAAAGGAACAAGCTTTCTTTGACCAGAACCTATGTTTAGGAAAGGCAATGTCATAGGTTTACATTCTCCCTTTACTTCAATCCTGTTTCTGAAAGGCAGTCAGGCTTTGTGATGTTGTGAACTAGGAAAATGGACCCTTACTGATGGTCTAGGCCAGAAAAAAATCTCAAACACCGTTTCCAATCCATAGCCTTTAAAATTTATTATCCTTAACTTTTCTACAGGTGACCAAAGCCCACCCTTCTTTTTACAGTCATGTTTAGAAGCAGGCTGTATATTTAGAGTATATAGTAAAATAGACTGCACATTTACAACACTGATCTTCGCTTTCCAAACTATGGTTTAGTCAAGTACTTTATAGTAGCCAACATACAATGCACATTACCTACTAGAACTACATTCTGCTTCTTTGACTCTCCAGTAAAGTGAGATGGAGCATAAATCATATTTCTGAGGGGTTTGCCCACCCCTTCCTGCAGTTCATTACATAGTAGTACAGGGTACTGTATGCAATGTGGTTGTTACTCCAGCAGTATGGGTATATATAAATTCAAAGTAATGTAAAAAGAAAAGGAGACAGAGAAAATCAAGATAACAAGAACTCCAGGTCATCTTCATGGATTATAAAAATGAGGCCTAAAAAAATTAATAATGAGCAATGAACTACATCTAGTGTTGAATTCCCTGCCTCTCTCTGGGCTGGCATTAGCTGCCATTATAAATTGAGGGAAGAATTCCCAAAATAATTTCAAATAGCCACTAGAGATTCTGCACACCAGTTAATGTGTGTCTGTGGACATGCTAACAAAGGCAATTCCTTAGCAAGCAAAATGCGAGTCGCCAGGGATGGTTAATGAATCTGTTTTGTGGTAAACTTTTGAGTATGTGCTACAGAGATCTTTCAAACACGTTGCTTTTGGAATTCTATTATTTCTGTAAAGTTCTTTTGACAGAAATTCATGTTTCCTTTTATTCGGGAGATTCTTGCAGTGCAGTTTTCACTGTGCTACACATTCAGCTTTGGGGGAGCTTGTTGCAAAACTGCTAGTTATCTGCAATTGAGAATATTGTTTTCTGCTTTATTTTAAAGTGTGGGTGTTTTGTTATTTTTTTGCACTGTTTCAATTGTACATGATATTTAATCTGTAGTGCCTCTCGGAGAACCAGACTGCTAGGAAGTTACTCTCTTCTGTCACATTCCGCAAATATTAAACTCCAGCTCCCCATCATCATTTACAGCCTGTCCCCTACAGAGGGCACCTTTGTCTTATTGGAATTGCTTCTGCAAAAAAGATAATCGCTGGTTATCAGAGAAATAACTGAGCCTTAAAGAGAGCTCAGACTTCTCACAAACACAAGGACCTTGCTTGCCTAGGCTTTTTAATTAACCAAATTTTGTACTGCTACTCAGAAGCAAGAAATAATGTTTCTTTCTGCATTATTATAGTCTCGCCCAAGAAGCGAGGCGATGAACTGAAGGTTGCTAGAATTTACATGAGAGGTCAATACGTGCTGAGACAAATTAAAGAGCATAAGTTTAGGGGCTTTCTCTTTCCACCAGTAATTAAGGGATTTGTCATTAAAAAATGTTTCTGAGATGACTACTCAAAAGATTGTCTGTGGGAGAACAAGCTGTAGAAAGAAAGTCAACCATTTCCCAAATAAATCTTTCTAACAGACCTCCAATTAGCAATTGCTATCTGAAAGTTGTTCAAGTGGAAGAAAATAAGATTTTATTCTCCTTTGTAGGGTTAGATTATCAAAACTGACCCTGAATTTTTTATTTGGGAAAAATATCAGTTGACTGCAAGACTGAATCCAAAAGTAATTTTCTTCCTGATTTTTTTGCTGTGCTATTATTTATGAAGTGTCAAGTATATCATTCATAGTATCTGCTGGTTCTGAATAAAAGTAGTGATACTTTTCTTCTCAAGACTGTTTTCCAGCTCAATCTGTAACACTGTCTTCCTTTACAGGCCACTTCACAAATATGTTAAGACAGATGCAAACATCATTGATTTGTAAATGGCAAAGTGGAAATTCTAAAGAATAATCTTTCCTCTGTCATTTTATATATGTCTGACTATTGAAAACAAGCTACAGTTGTAAAAAGAAGTATAAGATTGCATTTATGTGACTCCCGAACAGGCCAATGCTGTGTTAGTTCATATTAACTGGGGGGAAAACACACAAATAAATGCATTGGTCCCTTTGCATAATGCTTTTTAACGATGTTCCTATCAATAAAAGTTACAAATAGCCTTATAAATTTAACAGGAGGCAACCTGTTGCAAGAAGACTCTAACTTCCCAGGCTGGTTTCTGGGACTGACTGACGTTGAGTGTAAAGAATCTAACACAAAACCCAGCAAGGAATGTGCCCTGCCTTCCCTAACATTTTTCTAGAAGCTCTTATAGAAAATGCATTCATGTTTACATTTTCAGCTTCAAATACCTAGCACAAAAGCGTGAGAACACAAAAACCTGAATCTCTAGTTTAGGCTGCTAAATTAATTAAGCAGGACCTGTATTCATGCGTAATACATTAATGCCATTGGAAAACTGTTTTAGGGAGCATTTTAGCAAGCTCCTCCTGTGTTATAATTTTACTTCCTTTTTCTTCTCTAATTATAAGCCAAAGCTGGATTCCTCACTAATGAAGGAAAGTTTTTCTTAAGATTTTATTTCTAGAAGTCAATAGGAATGTTGCCCATGTAAAGACTGCAAGACCAAGAGCTTGTACCTATAAAAATATCCAGTGTGAATATAGGTTTTAGGACAGTTACTGTAATACAAAACAGTTCAAGCTACATTTGCACTAGTGCCGGGAATGTTCCATGGAACATGATGGTCTACATTGTAAAATTCTTTGAATTGCCCTTGGTACACTTTAGCATCCTAAACTCCAATTCCTGGGTCCAGTATGAAGGAGAGGGAGGGTGCACATCCGAGACCCTTCCCAGCTTGAAGGCTGCTACTGCTACCCTGTTTTGAACAGGAGAAGTTTACAAATAGGCATATGTCGTAGTTGGCTTTATTGCATAGGAACATTCCCAGGCAAGTTTAATTTGCTAGCATAAACCTAGCTTCCAAAACTGTGTTTACTGCAGCCATTATCTATCACTGTATTTAAAAGTATTCAGCTATCAGCCCTTACTTGTAAACTGTATGCTGAATTCTAAGTTTATGTCAGCAGGAAACAAAACAGTCAAGAAAACACTTTCTCAATTATAGATACTTCTATATGCATTATTTTCCTTGTAATTGTTTCAGCTTGATAGGAAAAAATAAAACTTAGAGCTGTTAAGAAAATGTTTGTTTTGAATATGGCTGTAGATAGTACAGATTACAACAGAAAGTAAAAGGCACAGAAGAACATTTCAGAGGTATCTAAACTATTTATGGGTCCCACTTTCAAAAGAGGGCAAGTTTACCAGCAGAGAATAAAAGGCCTTTATTTTCAGCAAGGGGGACCATTATATTGACAGTGAAGACACTGGTGTGGTTGAATTCAGCCCTCAAAATCTTTTGTCAGCAAGATGACACATTTTCCTTGTGAAGTAAGAGAGCCTGCTTGGCAGTCTTCCTCCTGGTAGTAGTGTATTTGCCAACTGGCCTAAATTTTCCAAGGAAGAACCAGTGAAACCATAATTATTGTAGACCTCATATTTGATTGCTCACGTTCATTGCTGCCATGTAGGAAACCTGGTTTAGTTCTCCTGTCCTGTGGGAACAATAGAAGTTGGATGTGTGAAAACTGGTTTTCCACCCTGGAAATGACCTGCCCAACTGGTTATTAGCTGTACCACAGAATGCAAATATGGACACAGAAGCACACAGCCTCATTTCAGCTTAACCTTCCTTGAAGGTCCACTTGTACAAATGAAGTGAACCCAAACCAAAACTGCTTTTGTTTAGGCATGGATTCTCTCTTCAGAACAGCCCCAGCAGCTCTGAGATTTGTCCCTCCATCAGTATGGCCAGCAATGGAAACCTGCACACTTGGTGAATTGTGTCGACGTGAGTTCATGTACTAAGGGCTTTTGGCACCTACTAAGTCGTGAGACAACTGGCAGGATGCGTGTAGAACCTGAGTTTTGTTGTGGATCTAAGTTGCTCTGTTCCTCTTCACGTGTGAAAACAAAATAATCCTCAAGTGCCTGAGACTGATCGTCAGATAGAAGGGTGTAATTAAGCAAAAGCACAACAATTAAAACTCCTTCTAACCAGCTAGATTAAAGCAATTTAGATGGTGGTAGCTCATTTTTCTTGTTTCGAAATTTACATCTTAAGTTTATATTCACAGGTTTAGAAGAACAAATTTTAATAAAACCAACTTGCTAGTATATAATTTTGACTAAATAGTATTTTGTGTGGATAAAATTTAATTATTGTAATTCATCTCCCTTTAGATGTTTATGGTTTTCTTAAATTTGTCTCTTACTCAAATGTATTCACTGCTTTTCTGTAAAAATTTCCTTTTCTTTTCAAAATATAAGGATAAAATGTGGTTTTCTTTTTTTCCATCTTTTGTGAATTTAAACAGTCTTAATCCAGCCTTTTCCATTATCCATCATCAATTCATGTATAATATGAGAGAACTTATTTTGGCCCTACTACCTCCTTTAATTTACCATGAAGACACGGGAACTTTTTAAAATGTTGTATATCCATGCCAAGTGTTATCCTGCCTTAAAAAGGGGGGATTTTTTTTTAAATGGGAAAATAGCCAAAATCAAAAATCACTGCATTATTTTCAACTAGTATGGTATTTAGTGCCTTCCATATTAATGGGTTTGTGTAACAAATTTTTGCATAGAAAATTATTTAGGTGTACATTTTGGTTCTTATTATTGATGAGGAATGCATAGCACAAATAAGGGAAAGGTGTGACTGTCAAACAGAGGTAGGGAAGAGATAAATGTCAATCCTGGACTGCCTTTCATTATCCACCAGATGATTTTAGATCTTGAGGCCAAAGTGCTTGAGAGCATATTTGGAGTTTTCCTTCTCTGCTAAACAACGTCTTAGTATCCTAAGACATTTATACAACGTGAACCAATGGTTTATTGAAAGCTTTTAAAGACAGAGCTAGAAGAAGACAGGTCTACTTCATCATCACCTACTTGTGCTCCAGTGTGTGTGGTATAATCCAAAGCTGCCTCTTACAGCTTTGGGAACTCAGAACAGGAAATTATATTATACTAGACACAATTTTAAGTGCTTGGATCTGACTGGGAACATTAAGCAGTAGCCCAATCCACAACAAACAATGAGTAAATACAAGGGACATTCACTGCCATTGTGAAAGTTTATTTTGAGCTTAACCACTTGGTATCTTCTATCCAGAGGCTTGTTTGCTGCCTTCCTCGCAAAGTTCATCTTCATCTCCACACCAAGGAGATCAGACAATCTCCAAGAAAATCTAAATACTGCCTAGTAACAATCTCTCATGCACATAAACAAATAAACAAATCCCCCAAAACACAACTTCAAAACAGGTGAGAAAAGAACAGGGCCTAATGGAAATACCTCACAAATCTGCTGTAGTTTTCAAGTGTTGGGGGGCGGTATCTAAAGCTCAGAAATGTGTCTGGTGTTGTTCATGTTTCCCATCAAGGCTTTACAGTCAGGCAGCTGAGTAAATTCCCGTCCGAGTATGAAGATGCTGCCTATGAAACACTTGCCACATTCACACACCTCCTCAGACAGACGGGGAGCGGCAGGGGAAAGACAACTTTTCCATTTCTGCTCTTCCTAAGCTTAGACAATAAAGAAACAAACCCTCACTTAGTCACAGATGGGCTTAAACCTTCTTTTGTCCGTACGCATTCCCCTGTTGTGCGCACATTTCCTTCTCCCGGGAGGAGGTTTCTCCGCGAGGCGCGGAGGGGCGCGGAGGCAGCGCTGCGCCCCCCACAGGCACTAGTGGGCGCTGCACCTCCTGTTCCGTCTCTCCGAGCAGCGCTATTCCATTCCACACCGCATCCAGCCGGGAGCTGAGGCACCGGGACGGGGCAACTCTGCTTCCATATAAAGGACTCCGTGTGCGCAGCGTACAGAGTGTTGTCATTTATGTTATTTTACTTTATTTATGCTGAACTGGGAGAGGTCACTGGTAAGCAAGCACGAGGCACGCAGGCAATTACAGCCCTTTTTTTTTTTTTTTTTAAGCATTTCCCCGCAGAGCCGCCTCCCTGCATCACAGCTCAGGGCTCAGAAGTAAGGTGTCTCCCGCTTTACTTCTCTGTTTTTACTACACAAAACACTCGTGACGTCCCAAAGAGGCACAGCTGAAAGCTGAAAGCAGAGCTGTGCGCGCCACGTTAAATATGAGCTTCTTTTTGGTGCGGCTGGCAACATAACTTTGGGGTTTTGTCCAGGCTGGCATGGGGAGAATTTTCAAAAAGCGTTCTCCACTGACACATCTCTTGTTATTTTACAAAGAAGTGATCTCTTTGGTACTATTGCAAGACACAAGCAAAAAAAACAAAAACAAAAACAACCCACCAAACAAAACAACAAAACAAAACAAACAAAAAACCCAAACAAAACCACCAAAAAATCAACTAAACAAACAAACAAAAAAACAAAATTAAAAAACCCCAAACTAACCAACCAAACAAAAAAACCCTAACAAAGCCAGAAAAACCAAGCAAAAAACCAACAAAACCACAACCTACTTAGGAACTTTCATACTTTGTTCCTCTGCTTGGCTACCTAAATACAGTAGACGGGAATGGGAGATAACGCTCCCATGCCAATGAAGAGATCAGTTGCTTGCCTACTCTCGTTTATGATAGTGGAAGAAGCACTGGTTTTCCCTAAAGCAGATTTTTTTTTTCCCGGTAGCCTGATGCATGGAAAGCCAGTGCATTGTCCTCTGACAGCTGATGCTTATCGGGCCGTTGGGGGTATTGTGTTTCAGCTCGTGGCACTGGAAAACCTTGTAACTTTCTTTTGAAGTTAAATGGCTTCATTTTGTTTCCGTGTATGAATTACTTGCCGAAGAAATACAGTGACCCAAAACTCGTCCCGTTTACAACGCCGGTCCAAGCGACCTGTTCCTGTCTCTCGGGCGGAGCTTTGCCCAAGAAGGTCCCCTCGGAGGAGCAGGCGGGCGGGCAGGAGGAAAGGGGGAGGGAGGGGGAGGGAGGGGGAGGCTCCTCAATCAGCCCAAGTTCCATCGTAATTAAATTGTATTTTATCCTACCGAGGCATGCAAAATATCGAGCAAAACACAAGTTTAAGTAATTTGTTTGTACTCTTACCTGTAGGAGTTAGAAATTAACAGCCCCGCTAGTTTACTGTTAAGCCTGGAGAGCGAGAGATTGCTTTGCAAACATTACAGTTATTATGTCTGCAGTTGGTACTCTTTGTATAAATTATTGATCAGCCATCTTATTTTTCTTTCTGCTTAATGGATATTATAGCATAGCCGTTTACACGCTATAGTTAAGGTTGTGTCAGCACTTCCATTTATAACATCCTCCTCTTACCCAGAGTTTATAACTCTCTATAAAATTCCGCTCTGTGCTGAAAGTTTTCAAGCAAGGGCTCGGACTTTTAAAAATGCTTCCTCACCCCTGCCCCCAAAAACAATTAATAATGTTTGTCTGCTTTTTTGAAATATGGGAATAATAAAGGTAACACAACAGCCTCNCCCCCCCCCCCCAAATGTTTTCCATTCACTTAAGTGACATGAGGAAGAAGAACCTGACTCTCGCAGGCTGTCAGTTCCTATATGAAAAGAAGGCGACAATGTGCATTTTTTTGTCGTTGTTATTAATATTGTTAGGGGAAGCAATTAGTGCTGGAGCCGCAGCCGAGCCGCCGCCCTCCGCCCGCCCGGGCGCGGGGGCCCGATCGCCGCCCGCCTCCCCTCCCATCGCCCCGCGGGCGGCGGCACCGGGGGCTCGGCGGGGCCGAGGGATGGACGGAGGGGAGGACTCAGCCGCTCCCCCCCAGCTCCCGGGCGAGGAGCAGGAGCAGCGGTTCCCCTGCACCGGCAGGGACCGCATTGGAGAGCCAGGAGCACTGAACCCGGGGAAGGCTCCCCGGTGCCAGTGTTCCGACTAGCATGGGTTGGGAGCGAGGGATGGAGCGGCTGAGAGAACTAATTCTGTAAAGAGGGGAAGGCACGGCAAAGGGCAACTCAGATTAGATCATGGCTTTAACACAATTTAGTGGCAAGGGCTTTGTACTTCATAATTATCGCTCCGAGCGACTCTTCCTACCTGTTGGTAGGTGAATTAGCACGTTGTACTGAGGACCTCTAATGAGAGCCCAAGTCTAACTCAAACATCACAGAAGGCCCCCCGTCTATCCCAGCTCTCTTTTAAATCACGCAGGGAAGTTGGTTATCATTTCCTCCCTGCGCTGCAGCTCTCTTCCTCGGCTGTCATTTGTCAGGTGAACGTCAGCTGGCAGTGCCCAGCCACTGCTCCATCCATCCATCCATCCATCCATCCATCCATCCATC
>VZDJ01007754.1:939558-981783 GCA_008694505.1 Cyanoderma ruficeps | reverse complement strand
CCATCCATCCATCCATCCCGAGCCAGCCCGGGAGAGGAACACGACCCGATCCGTTTCACCATGTGGCTCTGGTGGCAGCAACGTGACCGACAGGCTCAGACCGACAGAAACGCGGTTTTAGTTACTGACTTCGAAATGCCTTTTCTGAAGTCAGAATAGCGACATAAGGAAAAAAAATCGTAAATAAGCAAGTAGCTTAATTGGCGTTTGTTTTTTGCAATTTCCATATATGCGCTTGTGCGTGGGTGTGTGTGTGGGGCGTGCGCGTGTTCGTGTGTCGGATGCAGGCGAGGAGGGAGGGAAGGGATGAGAGGGCTCCCGAGCCGTCGGTTATCGCATCTCTCACTGCAGCGCATCCTTGGTCGGAGCACCACTTAGCATCCCCGGGGATAACACCCATTGCTCGCGGGGTTGAAGGGGAAGAATTGAGGGATATTCCCCGCGGCTAAATCCTGCCCCTCTACTCAGGCGGTGAATACTCTCGGAGGCAGGGAGCTGACTCGCGGGAGTAAAGCCGGCAAAAGACGCTCTAGCGCTGAAGTGCCGGAGTTAGGGTTAGGCAGGGCGTGTGCGAGCTGCCAAGCCCGCAGCCAATTCCCCATCCAGCTCTGTGCTGGGGATGGCCAGACGCTGCTGTCAGCTCTCCGGCTGAGAGTTTCACATTAAACACCAGCGCAAGCAGGAGCAAGTGCTCCCAGAATCTCGTTTTCAAGGACTTTAAAAGTTATCTTTAATGGCTGCTGAAGTTTCTTCAATTTCATTCTTCCACCACTTTTTTTTTTCTTTTGTTAGGCAGGCACCATATGTAAATACAATTTGTAGTAAACAGAATGCAAAAGCAATCTTGCCATGTATTTTGGATTTTTCTCTGATATATGGTGGACTATTCAGAAATGCATGCTATTGTTAAAGCTGTTTGTGCCCGGTGTACTAATGTACTGTTTGATTGAGTGAATTAGCAGTCATAACAATCTGGCAGTCTGGCCATAGAAGTGTGCTCAAATTGATTTGTGTTATGGCTGGACTGGAAAATCTAGTGTTAGTTGTTTTTTTGCCCTGGGGCATTGTTTGTACCAAACTCCACTTTTCATTTAATTTTCCAATAGATTTTTGAAAGACCAAAAGGTTTGTGATCAACGTTTGCTGCACTTCATTATTATTCAGCTATTAAAAATATCCTATGAGTAATTTCAGGTTCCCCAAAACCTTGCTTTCAATTAGAGTAAACATAATTAGCGTGACATCGTGCTTGGAATGGCAAATCTCCCTTTGTATCTATTAAGCATGTTATCTACTTGTCCTGTCACTGAAAGGAATCCAGTTTGTATTTGTATTGGACAAGGTTTTGTGCTACTTTGACTATAACACAACAATTAGAAAAACAGCACTGCAGTATCCAGTTTCTAACTACTGATACAACACCTCGCATCAATCTCAATTGTATTCATGGTGTTTGTCAATGTTTAGTAAATGTCTTGGTGGAAGAGAAGCAAAAAGGGATCTCTTTTCACACACTTACATTTCTATGAGTCTATTTTCCGGAGCGATGCAGGGGGGATTCTGTTTGAGGTCCCTCCCTCTTTCTCAGTCTTCCCTCTAAATAGCAGATAGCTCTTCAAAGGGGGATTGCTGCTTGAGACCTGAGATTAAAGCAAAGCAGAACTTACCTTCTCTTTGCCAGTACTTGCTCCTTTCTTAGAATCTCTGCTCGGCAGTTGTTTGCCAGAATTATAATGCAGCGTGATTAAACCTAAAACATTACTGTATTGATCACACAGAAAGCTTTGTGAAATCATCTAGTTTCTCCTCTTCAGAAACAGTGAACAAAATAGGTCACCAAACAAGGGTAAGACAAGATACAAGACAGAGAGGTATTTCTCAGGAAAATAAATTCCAAAGAAATGCAGAAAAAAAAAATTGTGGATGAACTTAACATGATAATACACTATTCATCCTTACCAGGTGCCTGTCTGCTGTATGCATCCCCTCCCCCGGCCCATTCCTTCACACACGTTCAGAGATAAATACTTATCTGGGGTGTTTTACTGAATGAATTTAAATCTTTAATTATCAATAATAACTGAAGATGGGGGAGGGGGCTGGTGTACTATCCCATCTCCTGTCAGTCAAGTATTCAAATTCCTTAAAATGCAACAGCTACAATGCATTTTGTAATTGCATTTTACCCTTTACAGCTGCCCTCAAAATTGTAATTTAATATAATAGTGAACTCCATATCAGTCTTTTTTTTTAGAGCAATGAATTACAATCACTGTCAATACGTCTTACTGTTTTAACATACATTTTAATGAAATGGTAAAAAGAAAAAAGAAGAGAGAAAGAGAGAGAATACCTGCCCTGAACAGCTACATGAGCAGAAGAAAAACCCTGCTTCAAACAATATTCCAGGAAAGAAATTAAAGACTTCTTAATTAGTGCAGCAATTAAGCTTTCTTGGTCGCATTTTAATCAGCCCAGGCCCTATCAAAGGACAAACAGAACGATTTGCAGGTCTTTGAATTTTAAACAGTCTTATTGATTTCAGCACCATAAGTCTTCACTTGACACAGGGAGAATTTTCAAATATCAGTTACAATAATTTGAGTTTTGCTGATATCAACTCAGAGAGAGAAAAAGAAAACACCCAACAGTATAATTACATGAAAAAGTCAGAAAGTAAGATAAATGCCATCTAGAGAATTTTACAAAGAATGACCTCAGGATTTGTTGGTTTATGTGAGTGTGTCAGTATAGGTGCGAGTGAAATTAAATTGCGACACTCCCCATAATAATTAGAAACACTTACCGTGCCAGAAGCTTTGAGGAATCTCGAACCTTTTAAAAAATCTTTCTTTCTAGGTTTCTAATCCCAGTGTTGCACTGATATCATCAAGGTTAACCCAAACCCCTGCTAGTAAACCCTTTCAAACTACATTTCCTTTGGACCATTATGGGGAATTATGTATCTGTGGGAGCACACAGCAAATAGAAAAACAGAAGAGCTGGTGTGCATCACGTTGTAGGAAAAGTAGAGAACAAATGAAGTGGTAATTCCTAATTCAGAGTTCATCCAGATCTCCAAGTGGCCATATCACTGGCTCTGTCCTGATCTTCTTATGGAGCTGTTGTCTCTTCACAAGGTGTGAGAGAAAGTGACATGCAAAAAGAACAGGTGAGGGAAAGAAAATATGGACAGAGTTAGCTTTCTACAAGTGAAAAAAAGAAACAGGCAGTGTATTTACATTTTGAAATTACAAGTTTATGCAACCTTAGATCCCACCACTGGGATCCCACCACTGGAACTCAAGTTGTATAAGCTCCTCCAGATAAACATTCTCAAAAAAACCCACCTAAAAATGGCTCAAATAAGTGTTCTGCGCAATTTTGGGTACACAAGACTTTAAAGTAAACTCTTATTCTGTGTTTTTATGGTTTTATTTGCAATTTTAAAGATTTTAGTGCAGAGTAGCTTAAATGTCACTAGCAAAACGTTTCTTAAGTGTCACTAGAACACAAAATTCCCATAAATTAAACTTAAAGTACAATAAGCAAGCAGATCATAGGAGAACAGTTTATGTCTGATACTGTGGAAATTCCCCTGCACCAAATTACTACAGTTGAGATTATCCACTCTACAGATGTGTCATCCCGTGAGTCATGTCTCATGTAATAGTATCATAGAAAAAAAAAAAAGGCTATGGGCACATACATGCATCGCAATTAAGCACACACAGGGTGTATTTTTTAAACAGGAAGAACTACGCACGCACCGACCCCTGATTTTGCAGACCCCCCCATCTGTAGCAGTGGCCATTTCTTTACCCCTTTCAAAGCGCGAAGTGCCCCCAAGACCCGCAGCGCACAGCCGGGGGCTCTCCCGTCTTTCCAGCTGCCAAACGCGCTCCAGCCGCATCCCGGCTCGGGGCCGGCAGGTACCGCGCCTGCCGCCACCACACTGCGCATGCGCGGGCCAGCGCGCCGGCTGATTTTGCGCGCTCTGGCGCGGAGGGGCCGGTGCGGGGCTGCGCGCCTGCTGCGCGCCGCCGACACCTGTTGCGCAGCGGGATCTGCGCGGGCCGCCCGCCTGCCCCTCTCCCAAGTTACTTCTGCGCCGCCACAGCCCCGCTCGGCGCGGCGTCTCGGCGGCCTGACCCGTAGTGCCTCGTCCCCTCCGGTCTGCGGCCGCCGCAGGAAAGTCCTCCGCGGATGCTGCCGCGTGGGGCTGCCCGTGCGCGCCCCGCGCAGCCGCCGCCGCCGCCTGCCGCGCAACAAAGGGGACCCTGGGCAGCAACTCCCACCCCGCCGGGAGGAGCGTTTGTGGTCCCGGGAGAGCAACAACAGCAAGAGCAACAGCCCCGTCCGGAGGTTTCTGCTTTTGTCTGCCCCGGCAAGGTGTGCGGTGCCCAGCGCCCGCCCCGCGGCTCCCCCGCTCCCGCCCGGCTTTGGGGGAACGCTGGAGACGCTCGTGTTTCTCCACAAAGTGTGTTGACAAGCGACTGTTGAAAAGGGCTGGGAAAATTACATCTCATCTCTGGTGGGGTGAAATATGAAACATGTAATCTAACGGTTCCTGAAGGAGGGGGGAGAGGGACTTCTCTCCTTCTCTCGCTGTTTTCCTGCTCCGGGTTCCTGGTTGGATAATTTGGGTTAATACTAGTGAGTGAGCCTTTTGCTGCTTCAAAGGGTATTTCAAGTTGCCGGAGCTCCTCCCCTCCGCACCGTGTGACAACAACAACTCGTCCAGCGAGCGAGCGGCGGCGGCGGCGGCAGCAGCCAGCACTTCCCCGCTCATTTTCTCTCTGTCATTCTCCTCTCAATCTTTGATCAATGTACTTGCCAGAGAGAACCGAAGTCCTTCAAACCTCCTCCTTTTCACCTTCGTCTTTAACGTGGTGCTAGAGCAAGGACCACNCCCCCTCCCCCTGCCCCCTCCGCCGTATATGTGACCATGGCCGTACCGGCTGCTTTGATCCCTCCGACCCAGCTGGTCCCCCCTCAGCCTCCGGTCTCAACTTCTGCCGCCTGCACCACCACCACCACCACCTCGTCGTCGGCCACCTCGTCGTCGGCCACCTCCTCTCCGTCTCCGTCCATCGCTCCCCCGCCGGCCGCTTCGGGGACAAACCTATTCCGGCCGGAGCCCATCGCAGCGGCGGCAGCGGCGGCGGCGGCAGCGGCGGCCACAGTCACCTCCACCACCAGCGGCGGCGGCGGTAACGGCAGCGGCGGCGGCAGCGGCGGCGGCAGCCCCAGCCTGGGCACCGGCGGCGGCGGCGGCAGCAGCAGCGGCGGCGGCAGCGGCGGCACCTCCACTCCCAATGCCAGCGCGGCCAGCGCGGCCGGCAGCCTGCCCGGCAAGCCCGTGTACTCGACCCCGTCCCCGGTGGAGAACACCCCCCAGAATAACGAGTGCAAGATGGTGGATCTGAGGGGGGCCAAAGTGGCCTCCTTCACTGTGGAGGGCTGCGAGCTCATCTGCCTGCCCCAGGCTTTCGACCTCTTCCTGAAGCACTTGGTGGGGGGCTTGCACACGGTCTACACCAAGCTGAAGCGGCTCGAGATCACGCCCGTGGTCTGCAACGTGGAGCAGGTCCGCATCCTGAGGGGGCTGGGGGCCATCCAGCCCGGGGTCANGTCAACCGCTGCAAACTCATCTCCAGGAAGGATTTCGAGACCCTCTACAACGACTGCACCAACGCCAGGTAAGCGCCGCAAGGCACACGCGCGCCCCGCCGGCCCCCCCGCCGCCGCCGCCCCCGTCCCACCCCCGCGCGGTGCGGTCCGGGCGAGCTCTGCGCCGCTTCCCGCTGCCCACTCCCGCGCTGCCCCGGCACCCAGCCGGCCTTCTCCGCAGCCAGCGGCGCTGCTTCTTGGTGGGACGGAGGGACAGAGGGCGGAAGGGGAGTTTGTGCCCCCCTCCTGCTGCACCCTGCAAGGGTCGTCCTGTCATTGTCCCCTTCCCTGCCCCCGGGCCGAGGCGTGCCGGGGCTAGGGATGGCCGTGGGCAGCGCAGCGCGGGAGCGGAGGGCCGGCGGGGGTGGGAAAGGGCCAGAAAGTGCTCGCTTTCTCACTGAACCCCCAGCTGAAGTTTATCCTTGGATGTATCTTTAAAGCGGGCAACCCTGGGAAAAAGCCGCTCGAAGGGTGCACGGGAGTGGGCGGGGAGCGGTCCTGAT
This sequence comes from Cyanoderma ruficeps, assembly GCA_008694505.1. Lineage (NCBI taxonomy): Eukaryota > Metazoa > Chordata > Aves > Passeriformes > Timaliidae > Cyanoderma > Cyanoderma ruficeps. Next base: position 975,607 of record VZDJ01007754.1, on the reverse strand, counting down.
GGGGGAACGGCGACACAGGCACTGGGGTGTCGCGTGAACTGGGATGGGGCGCGGGCGTCGGGCCCGTTCCGGGGCGATGGAGGCCGCTTGGCCATCAGCTGGTGTCACACATCCGAGGGGGCACGTGCACTTTTTGTGTAGGGGCTGTAAGGCAGTTGCCACATGGCGAACGGGGGAGGTGAAGGGAGGGCGGGAAGACGGCGAGGAGGAGGAGGAGGAGGAGGTGGTGGCGGCGGCTTTGCTTTGGGGTAGTGGGGAGAGGTGCCAGGCGGCCGGGCTGGGCTGCATCCTCGGTGAGGGGGGTGGGGGTGTCGGTCCCCGAGGAGCAGGTGCGAGCAGCTCCAGGCCCCCGCCAGCCAAGGAGGAGGAGACGGGGGGCCAGCGGGAGCGCGGCAGGGATTTGGCAAGGCCAGATCCTGCTACAGCGCAGAGTAACGCGGGCGCGGTGGCGGGGACGGCGCCGAGGGCGGGGAGTAGCGCTGCGGCTGCGGGCGGTGCGGGGGTATCCCCGCACCCGCGGACCGGGGAGACCGCGGGGGGGAGGTGAGCCTCAGACTTGCCCCAGCCGGGAAGGAGTGTCGGGGGGATAGAAGGAGCTGGCAAAAGAGGAAATTCCTGATGCAATAGCAGCCGCCTTTGCAACGGAGGGCGAAAGCATGAGGCTGTTATCTCTCAATCTGTAGGTTACAGGGCTGAATCTGCTCGATAAGGAGAAGGGATCGCATAACTGCCGTGACCCCGAGATCAGAGCGGTCGGAAGCGCCTCCAGTTCGCGGGGGCTCTCCCCCTGCCTCGGGCGGGGGCGGGGGGTTCGGGCTCTGCCGCGCCGGAGGGGCGGCGGGAACTTCCCACGGAGAAGGTTGTGGACAAAGTCCCGATGCTACTTTCAATATACCCAAACAAACAGACCGGGTTCGTTTCACTTTCCTATTGTCAGATTTCAAGGTGCAGCAACAACCAACACGTGGGGAATTAACCCCATGCGATGCCGTGCCTCTGCCCGTCCCGTCCCCAATGGCGGGGGGGGTGTGACATCCCCTCCTCCTTCCCCTCATCCCCCCCGATTCAGCAGAGGGTGCCTGGCAGTCATTAGCATAGAGCCAGGCGAAGCAGAGCACTTACTCTGCGGTAGCAGTTGCTGGATGGATTGTTGAAGTTCCTGAATATTCAGGGCAGCAGGACAAAACAGCCTGGAATAACTTCCAAGCGCTGACATAACTGTAGCTGCTCGGGTAACTCTGCTGTTGTTTCATGTGGAATCAACATGAATATTAATAGCTGCTCTTAGACAATTGTTGGGTTGGGGTTTTTGTGTGTGTATGCCTGTGTGTCAGTGTGGTGTGTAACTTGCAACAACTCTGCAAGAGTTCCAAGATTTGGTCCTTAAAATAAACTCATGGAAGTTTTTCTTTGCCATAGTCATAACCGTGTGAATTTTAATTTGAACATGTGGAATTAAGAAATACAGAAACTTTCCTTTTTTTCCGGGGGGGGAGGGGAGGGGGGTTGTTGGGGGCGTATGGAGACACCAATCCCTGGACTTGGCAGGGTTATAAAAGGGTTTGGCAGTCTGTTTGTAACATGGCTTGATTATGTCAACAGCACAGAATCGGCTGTGTTTCAGCTGTTCCTGAGGTCTGCTGTGTTATCATCCAGCATAGTAGAAATTACAGTACTGGGTTCAGAAGTGAGTAGGATTTGACCCTTAAAAAGTGTAATTGTAGTAGACTTACTTATACATCCATTAAGCAAATAAATTAATGGAAAGGATCTACAATAGGTATGCAAAATATATTATTACAGTATAGACGAATAAAGCAAACTGGGTCAGTGAGTTTTGATCAAAATGGATGATATAATGGGAAGATAAATCTGTATTTGCTTTCTGGATTTCCCCTCTAATACATTTAATTCTTCTTTCTTTACAAATTATTTTTAATTGTTTCTGACATTACAGTAATTATGCAGAGTATTTTGGTCTACTCAGTTTAGTGATTTAAGCGACCTTTCCTGACTCCCAGTTACTGCATACTTTTGCTGGGTGATGTCTTTTTGTATCCCGGGTGGATACTTTACTGTTGAGATGGAAACTGGAACTCCATCCTAGCAGCTAAATTGTTATACTCATCAGATTCAAAAATTTCGAACCAGCATCTTATCACTGTTATATTTGTCTCATAATCAGCTGATGCACTCGAGTACGCTAATCCCTTTTTGGAAAGCTTCATCAAGGTTAATATGTTATTTAATCAAAAAGGCATCCAAATAAAGCCATTACTTTGTTGTTCTTTAAATGGATTGAATCGTTAGTTGCCAGTTGCTGTGGAAATAATTTGTAATAACTTATTTCAAGACGGAAAAGTTTTAGATGTGTTTCACCAAAATGATACATTTTAACTGTGATATTGCTATTTAAAAAAATCAATAAAACAAAAATCAATAAAACACCAAGGGATTTTCTATTGAATGCTTAATGTCGAGGTCTGTAAAGTGAATTGGTTTCTGTGTTTATTTGTGATACTACTAATAATAGCATGATACTAAAGGACCTTTTTCTAAATTAGGCTTATGTATCAGTTCACTGGAAAAATAAGCTTCCGTTATGGAAGATGACTTTTCTTTTCTGGTCATACTGACCTTTGCTTTTATTTTCCTCATAAAAAGCATTGGCTGCCAAACAGAAATCCAGGAAATAGCAAACTGTGCATTTAGCTTACATTCCGATTAAACGGTTTGACATTAATGGGATGCTAGAAAGCCATATGCCAAACAAGTAGGGGAAGGATAAAGGCAAAACATGGAAAATATTTAGAGCTACTAGATGCCAATCGAGTCAGGTTTCTTGAATGTGTGGGTGAAAGAGAGTAGCGAACTGTGCACTGGATGTCACCTGCCTAGGATTAATGACCTGGAAGCTATTGATCCCAGATTGTTTCTGGTCTCTTGTGTTTTGAGCACTTGTTGTGGAATTTTGCCATGCTGGGTCTCTTTCTAGAGTTTTCCCATAGACTTAGGCTGGCTTTGGATCATGCCCACCCGAGTAAAGACTAAAAGTGTGCGCTTTCTTCTGTCCTCCCTTCTGTGACCAGGATATGTTAATCTTTTCTGACATTTGAAGATGATTTTGAATGAGTTCATTGACATTCATACTTAAAGCAGGGAATTATTTGCAGCCTTTGGAAGCTATTTACAATTTTTGGAAAACAACCTAATTGATTTTTGAGTATAAAGGGGAAAGATGCTGCACTTGAAACAATTCTCTTCAAGGCCTATCTTGCACGGCAGTTATTCAGTCCCTCTTTTCTAGCTTCTGCTTCTCTCAAATTATGTGGACCTAGCATGTCCTTGTTTACTGAATACTGCACGCTTGCATAGCTTTTTTTCTTTTTTTTTTTTTTTCCCTTTCTTGTTTGTATTAATTAAAGGAGTATCTCACCCAGGTAGGTTAGTACAGATCATAGATACTTTAAATGAACAGGTCAGCAAGTGCAGCTGGAAGGAGCGTCAAATATACAGTACCTGTGGTTTATATTGATGACCTTCCTCCTTGCCACAGATTATTAAAATATAATCAGCAGAAATGTAGAAGGCTTTACAAGCAAAGATGACTTCTGGAAGGCCAGAAGATAAATTGTATTAACTATAAAGAAGGAGTAAAAGGTTTGGAAGTGGTTTCCTTAGACTTAAATAAAATAAAAGACTCCGGTTGCTCATAATAACAGTACATTAATATCTACCTTATATTATGTATTTAATGGTAAATGTTGTAGTTTAAAAGCTGAGATCCTTGGACCCTACTTATTGCAACAGAACAGAACTATTTATCCCTTTAATCTGATACTTAGTTGCTGGCAGTAGCAGGGTATCCGATACTTTGGAAGGGAGCACCTCGCTGTGGAGGCTGGCTGCCTGTCGAGAGGTGCTGCCGACGCTGTTCCCGTGCAGGGAGGTGAGGGCCTGCTAGTGATGGGCACAGGGACAATTTTTTTCCCTGATTGCTTCACATGATCTTCCTCAAGGATTCAATTTGATTAACTCCTCCTTTATCTTATAGTTAGGAATACTGGTAAAGTTCTGTGAATTTTTTTTTTTTAAATCAAGAAATCTTTTCTTGGCAGATGTAGTTTATGTAAAAAAAGCACAGTTCTATTGTCAGGTTTGTATCAACTTTACTTACATGAAAGGGTTATATGGATAGCTTTGTTATTTCCTCAGACCACTGCCACATCTGTTGAAATGTTTGGTTCAGTCTCAGGCTTCCACACTCTTTGTAGAGCCGCAGGCCCCTGCCTGGGGTTGCTGAGCCCCCTGGGCACATGCAGCAAGTGCCACCAGTGTGTCCCTGTGGGCTGCACTGGGGGGCTGCTGCACCCACCCAGGGCTTCTTCTCTGCCCCTGCGCAGCACTGTAAAGCGAAGTGTACCTAAAGCACCCTTATTTACCTCTTGTCCTGCTTGATATTCTGCAATCCGGAGTGGGTTCCGAATACTTGTTGGAAATGCTAATCTTGTTTGACTGCCATTTAGTATTTCTGCCTTTTCCTCTGTTCCTAGATCACTCTAGATGGCTGTTTTTGCCCATCTTTGTGACTGGTCATCTAAAGTGAATTGCATACGAAGCAGAGAATTTTCATTCACTGGACTGAGTTTTAACATTTTCCTTTTGAACTACCTAATTGATATATTAAATTGTTGCTGCAATCCCTGCTGGCCTGGAACAAGTAAATCTCTTTCACCATTGCCAGTGTTTCCTAGTCATGGAGGAGCTTTACAAGTTTAGCTGTAAAAATTCATTAATGGCTGCAGGATAGCAGAGTGTAGTCAGAAACCATGGAGTTTTATCTAAATTGTATGAGCCAGTGAGTCCAAAACAACCATGATGCCTGTCTGATTTTAAGCAACAGGACTGGATTTCGATCCTGTTTATTCTTTTATAAGTTAAATATGTTTTGTTTTAAAAATAACGTTTGGGGCATCTGCTTTGCATTATGAGTTAATCCCATTCATTGTTTTAAAACAGTGATTAACCTTTTACAAATTATATACTGCACATGAACAGTAATTTTTTCAATAATCTTTAAATGTGCATGCTGTAACAGCGCCATAATGTGGACTGACATAATAGGAATTGACAGTAAATTTTAAGTTGCCTAAATATGTATTTAAACGATACAGCTGAAGAGTCATCTGTAAAAAGCTATTATGATCCAGAGAGTTAATTCATATATAGATAATTTCTCCAGTGTGAATTAAGGAAGAATTTTTCTTTTTCCATTATCATTTAAATTATTTTCCAAAATTCTGAAACATAAACCAAAAATCTTTCTATTTAGAATCAAGATATGAAATGATAAAATCCAGTTTGCTTTCAGGAATTACTTTATCCTTAACCTACCATGTTCTACTTATTTATCTGATACTGTGCTCAGCCGGGGGCATCTCCTAACAAGTGCTGATGTTTCATTTCACAGGCATTGAAGAATATTCAAGTGTAATCTATAAAATATGGAATCTTAGCATTGACTGTTAATAATGTGAATGGTTTTAAACTTTTTTTTTCAGAAGAAAAGGAAAAAGGGCAATAGTATGTTTTCTATAGCATTAAGTAGAAAAATACAGTCACTCAATTTCATGAGAGGAAGGATCAGTTTTTGACCATCCAGTTATGTCTTGTTTGGAATTTTCCACTCTAAATCACTCATAGCGATTAGCTGGGAAACGACACTGGGGAAGGATAACTCTGAAATTACTGAAAACTTGCTTTCTCCTCTGTGAGTTTCCACAGGCCTCTTTTAGAGATGGGATATTGGACCAAACACGACTCTGGGCACTAGCTCAGGATATGTCCACCAAAACTCATGAAACTGCTTGCAAGAGTTGCAGCTGAGGAAATGGATCACAAAATGTATTTTAGTTCACCTTGCTTTAAATAATGTTTTGTGATAATTGCTTTTAGGGTGCACATCCTGCTACGGCACGTTGATAAATATCCTGCTATGCCACGTCGATAAATATACACAATACAATTTGCAGAATTGAATGCAAAGATCTAAATTGTGTGTATGGAAACATTTTATTAGTTATGGGCAGAAACTTTCTGAAATAATATAAGCTTTTTTTGGTGCACAAATGTTCAAGAAATTTTGCTTTTGATACAGTAAAATATTCCAGAGTTTTTATAGTGCACTCCTGAGAATACTTGTGTGGATAATACTTAACATAACTTTCTGTTCATTATTCAGTTTAAAGGTACCCCGTTCACTCCAAAACTAATTTATTTTAGATATTTTCTTTGCATCCCACATATTTTGTGTCTTCATCATGAAGAAGAAAGCTATTTCAGTATAAAAACGAAATAAATTTTTTGTTACAAGTATCAAACAGTGGGATTTTACGGCCATTGAAAGGCTGATATTAGCCATAGTCCAGGAACAATGGAGCAGGTGCAATTAAAATTTGCCGGTGCACCTTGCCACACCAACTGGATTTCTTTTTTTCCATTAAAATAAGCTGATGTTTTGGTACTGAAATTTTATTCATCCTTATATTTTATAGAATTAATCTTTGAATTGGCCAAATGGCTAAATTATGCCTAAATTCCTTTTGATCCAAAACAAGCAAAGCTTTCAGACTAGTTTTCTTATTTGCATAATAATTTTATGTGATACTAAATATACTGAAAAAAATGCACCTCAGCTGTTAAGACATATTTTTTTTACATTCATTTTGTTCCTTAGATTGTATGACTGAATGAGAGGGCACAGTAGGTGTGCATACAGATTACCTGACTGACAAAATAAGAAGAGTTACATCCTGGAGTTGGACGGGGAGAAGGGGAAAAATGGGAGCGTGGGACTCTACTGCACATGCTTTAGCATAATTGACAGCTGAAATATACTTGTAATGTTACAGTGCCATGGTTGAAGTTCATAACTCTGAATGTTCATGTTAGAGCACTTGTTAACGATGCTGTACTGAGAACAGGTAATAGGTATTTTACATTTGGAGCAGAAGTCGTTGTTTTGGATATGTCTCTCAGCATATGCTTGTATTTACAAATTGTTGTACAATAGAAACTATTTTTAAATTTTATATCAGAGAAATGCTTTGCTGTTTCATTTTACATTAAATGATTGTAAGGAACCAAAAAGAAAGCAGTTATATAAAGTAAAATATAAAGGAAACTGGTGATATATTTTATTAGTATTTAATAACGTCTTTTGTAACTTTGATTTCGTGCTCTCATACTTACTAATGATTTATTTTTTTAAAGAGCTAGATCATGATTTTAAATATGGGATAGAAAAAAAATGTTTTCTGGTATTAGATACTGTATGTTAAGAGACGTACAAACAATGTATTACAGTTTTGTACAGTTTGCACAGTTTTGTGATAAATCTATTCAGGGCTTATTGATAGTTTGAGCATTCCTTAAAGAAACTCCATTACTAAAGCTATTATTTTTGAATTATTCTTTTCCAAATGTGGAAAAAATATAAACGTAATACTTTAATTGGTTTTATATCATGTTTTAATGGATGACAACGTTATCTGTCTTTATGAAGCATATAATTTGTTTCCAGTCTCTTGGCCTGCTGTAAAAACCTGTCTTTGTTGGACAAGGTCACCTGTAGGACTTAGTTATTTACATTAAAATAAAAGTGCTGTGGTTTTAAACCATATGTGTAACTTTAAGAATGCAGAGAGTCCTGTTGCTTTCAATAGCCTAGATGTATCTTTTAAGCCAAGCATATGCAAAATATATTTGGAAGTGCTATAAAAGAATCAGTTGACATCTTAGGTAGGAAGCTGGATTGCTGTATACTTCTTTGCATTTATAGGGACAGTTTGAAAGCATTGAAAAAATGCTTGAGATTTAGTGTCCTGTAAATTAATGCTTGTTGCATAAAATAGATTCATGATGCATTTTTAAATGCATCATGCATTTAATGCAATCTTAGTGCTTTTTGTGGGCATTCTTTTGTATGAATTAATTTTAGGAAATCAAGGCAACATCTTTGCAGGAATGAATATCAGAATTTGGTAGAACCTGTGGCTTCATACCGTCTACTGGGATTTTTTTTATATTCATTTTTGTAGTACAGATGAGGCCTGTCCCTTTTTGTAGGGAATACATGTTCCCAAGATATGTGCCATGGTTGTCACTTTTCACATTTAGTTTGTGGGAAGGAAATGTGGAGGGAATTTTTCAATTATCTTCTGTTTCCTTAACAGTAATTTACTGCATGGGGGAAGAAAATACCTCAGGTGGCATTAAAAATATAGTAAGGACTAATACAAGTGAAAAGTCGTATGTTCTCTCTCTCTTTTTTTTTTGTTGTTTTGTTGTTTTTTTTTTAATATATTTTTCTCTTAGTTTGTTAGAACAGTTCCTACAACATAGGTGACACGTAGATTTTTGTTATTTCTCTGTGTCTGTATCCACCAGTAAAGCCTAATTTCACAATTCTGGTGCAAGTTACGTTGCCTGTTGTTCTAGTATAAAGCAGGATTGCTTGGTTTTGGTTTTGGTTTTTCATGGGTTTTTTTAAGCTGATACTCAAAGCTTTTATCAGGCCAGGTTAAAAAAATAAACATTAAATGGTAATAAAATATTTTGTCTTACTTTACTGGACATTACAGATGCTTTGTGATTCTACTGGTTCCCTTTGAAATGAATTTGCTGCTGAAATATGACATTAAAAATGACAGTAGTAGAAAAAGAAGCTCCTGCTACAGTAATTTACAATTTAACATATAGCTGTGTATAAAATACGGCTTTGAGAAACTATGAGACAAATGTATTAGAAATACTAATTTACTAGCATATAGCTGTTTCAGGAAAGTGCATGCAAGTCATGTAAGAAAGGAGCCATGCCATTTCTTGGGGAGGGCATCAGTGAGGTTTTTAGTCAACATGTTTGGGGATAACCACAGCTGTTGGGTTGGCTTGAGGCCACCTCAAGGTACAACAGGTGGGACATCGCAAAGAATAAATAAACTTTCAACAAATGTTGTTGTTCAGAGCTTCTCTGGCACCATCTCAGTAGAGTGGCGGACAAGGTGGATTTTATCTTGAGAAGAAGCAGCCCACCACCGTAGTTTGTATTTGCCAGATTTGCACACTGAGAAGTTTGCTCAAGCAACCTGAATTTCTTTTTGTCCTTCCTCTGCTCTTCAGATCCATTCAGCTGACCCAGAAGACGTGGTCCCACACAGAGGGATTTGTTGCTCAGCTGAGTGGTCAGACTCAATCCAGTATCATTTTGGCCTCGTTGCAGTAAAAGTCAGACTCTAGGACACAGTGGATGGGATGTGGTATTAAACACAGTAATTTCAGGTTGTTCCCGAAGGAGTGGAGCCTCCACTGCCTTTAGCTGTCTCCTGCTGAGCCTGTGCTAATGTGGGTCTGCCAAGCAGAGGTTTCATCTTTTCTGGTGACCTTCTGTGGTTTTGTCTCGTTGAGTCTTATTTTACGCCTTAATACTTAAATTCAGACAATACAGTGATATCATGAGAAGTAATAAAATAATAGTTATGACATGTATGTATTCAGAAATATTCTGAAGTATGACTACGTGAGTAGAACTTTTTTGACATTTAAGGAAAGATTAATGTCCTTAGTTAAAACTGCTGGCATTGTTATGTGGTAAATTTGTCTGCTCTTTGGTGTACCAGCTGATGAGAGAAAAGGAATTTTTTTTTAGAGGTGAAAAATGCAGAGCCAACTAGTTCTAAATACTGTTCTGTGAAATTGTGTTTCACCCCTGTAAGTAGTTTTCTGTGTGGAAGGTGTGCTCTGAACAGGATGGGTCTATCTTTTCAGCTTGGCTAATTGCTTCCTTTCAGAAGTCCAGAATGCAGATTTGAACTTGTAGCCAGGAAAAAGTGCTGCCATGCTTCAAATTGCCAAAGGACCTCAGGGGACAGAAACTTGACCTGGTTTTATGAAACCATAGAATTACATTTATACAAGTTACCCCATGGGAAAAGAATGAACTGATCCCAATTCATTTCTAAATTCTGGGGCCTTACGGGTCACATTTGAATTTTCTCCTACACCTGTTTTTATTCTAAATTTTTCTGAGGACATTTTTAGAAACTTACTGTACATTAAGTATGGGTCAATTTCCTAATATTTAACAGTTCAGTATTCTAATTCTTTAAAATGTCTAATGGTTTCTTAATATAATTAAGCTGCAAAAAGTTTAAATTATAGAATTTGTTTGGTATGGACTAAATCCCCAAGCTGTGAACTCTCCTCTTGGTTTAGTAACTTAGGCTTTGTTTTCTTGCCTGTGAAATAGAGGAGGCAGTGACTCTAGTCAGTACATGTTGCATGGGCTATAGAGAGGAGAGCAACTCTGCAGATATTGGGCTACTCACCTGGAACGTGGGACACTGTGGCTCAAGGTTCAAAAGGAGTTACCCAATGAGACAGTTCACAAGAAGACTCCCAAAACTCCATTCTTCCTTTCTCCTTCCCTTAGTTGGACTAAAAATTTGGGATTTGGGAAATCATGGTTCATCTTGCCTCATCTTGGAATCAATTAAAATAATGAGTAGGTGATCCCATGGCATTCCTCCTTCAGTACTTTGGTTTGAGCTAGAAGCCTAAATGCCTCTCTCTGGTGAGGTGGTGTGGTATTTATGCTGGCCAAGTGTTCCTGCTGGTGTATTGCCAGGTTGGACTCTGCTGGCTAAGTTGAAATAGTGAGCCCTAAGGACATGGAAGGGTTCCTTAGTTCAAACACTTAGAGAGTTACATTAAAATTAGAACTAGCTTGCATTTTGATTTATTTAACAAACTAAGTGAGTGTTCTGTTCAGCTTAAGTTTGCCTCAGCAATTACTATCCCACAGAGGCTTTGCAAACCTTCCAGGCTTTGCTTTCGCCTTGTTTTCCTATTCTCAGTCAGTCTTTCCAATCCTTGAAATACATTTGCAGTGCTGAAATTGGCATTAAGTGCCTGCATAAATCTACCTGTTTCCAGTGAATGAGTGACAGATTTGGATACTACTAATCTAGTATAGATGCTTTTGTCGTTAATGCCATCTTAACACTCCAGATCAACTGAACGGCTCAGCTGATGATCCTTGGCTGGAGGCTTTCAGTTTGTCAGTGTGAATGTGGCAGAGGGGGCTAGTTCTGAGTTTGTAGTCCCTTAGTCCCTTTCTTTTTGACTTGGGCAAAAGGGATTGGTAGGTGAGAAATGGGTATAAAGGTGTTACCAAGACAAGTAAGAAGATACTCATTTACTCTAGTGGTTTGCTTTTCATACCAGTGAATTTTTCTGTGCAGTTTTTGTTGAGCCATTCATGACTTTGCCAGGCTGGATAATCAAACTGTTTCATGAGATACCATTGTAAGGACATTATCAAAGGCTTGCTCTTGTTTTGACTGGCAAAGTGAAAGGCAGGTCTTCTAAATGATGATTACTTGTCACCTTATGTATTTATTATAAATGTGTACATCGTGTCCCATCAACAGGTTTGGCTGCTATGTGGTGCTGATATCCTAAGTGGGTAGAGTGGGGGATATTTTTTTCCAAGACACAGCAAATGGTTTTGCTCTCATATGACTTTTAAAGGAAGGTAAAGAGGTCCAGTTACAATTAGGGGCTTAAACAGTCCTCTTATTTGCTTGGCTTTTCCTTTGCAGTTCTGTTGTCCTTAAGTTGGGTAGAAGATTTCTTTGAATTTTACTGCTTCCAGAGTAAGTTTAGATAAGACTAGTCTAAGGCTTTTGACCTATCAATAAAATGTTTGGGCTGCTTTATGATTTTGGTAGTAGATAAGGGAAATTAAATTAAATTTAAGATCACCTATAGGTGGCAATAAATTCTTCATTGTGATTGAAATGTTTGTCTTAAATTCTCTTTGTATCTAAACATGAGAGAAAAAAAATCCCTTTGTTATCTTTTTGGTCATAGAACAACAAGTCAGAATGAAAGAACAAATTCAGATCTTTGAAAATTCAAGCTCTTCCTTTCTCTTTCCTCTTCTCCCGGCTACTTTCTTCCCCTCACACACCTGTCTGGATTTGGAAAAAAAAAGAAGATTAAAATTTACAATTCTTCATGGAAACCGTATTTTATGAGGCACTGTGAAAACTTCAGATACAGAGGATGCTTAGTGGGAGCAGTTGCTAACCCTAGCAGTAGCAGTAGGGACAAGAGCCCTGAGGCTATGGGGCTGGGAACATGCTGAAGAGTAGCATCGTGAAGAGGCAGAAGTGAAAGGCTGGTTGACAGCATGTTAAAGCAAATTTATCCGGTGTTGATGTCACATGCGGCCTTACAAGTTTACATATGTATGATCAAATTTTCAGTCTTTGGATCACAACTGTGTCCTTTCTCTTCGTTAAGTAGGGCTATGTTTAGAGTAGTGCCTGGGAAAGCAAGCAAGAAGAAATAAGGCTTTACCACAGATTTTGATGTTGGGCGAGATTCCTACAGCAGAGATGTTAAATGGGAATGAAAAAAAATGTTTTTTTTAGTAATACACTTAATCTGAAAATTCTTACCTGTGCTTTGTATAGTTCTAAGTTTATTTCAGAAGTATACAGCTGTAATTCCTGTTTCTTCTTATTTTTCCATATCCTGTGTGCAGCAGTGAATATAGTCACTGTGAAATTGGGTTGTATATAGAAGTCTTATCCTGCAAGCAGGTTAGTGTAAGGAATCCTGTTGCCTATAGCATCTCAGTCAGATGATTTAAAGTAATAAAATTATGCAGGTCTTTAAATATTATCAGTATCGGTACTCAGATTGCATAGCTAGCAGGGTTTTCATAAGCTGGAGTTTCACAGACAGCGGCAACCAAGTGTGGGAACAATCAAAGAACATTATTTGTAATCAAAATGTGAGTTAGGTGTTATAAAACAACTGGTGGGTGCTTGTGTGCATGTGAAATTTGCTTACACGAGTAATCCCATTGATTTAAATGAGAGCATTCAAGTGATGAGAACAGGTTCAATGTGAGAATGTTTAGAAGATGGTGACCTTAGAAACAAACAGTCTTTGGAAGGATTCGAAGGGGGGTTATTAAAACTTAAAGCTGAGAGTTGGCATTTGAAGGCAGAAGCAGCTAGAGGGGTGTTCGGGGAGCTCACCTGCCAGATAATAATGTGTTTGAATGATGCTGGTTAACTCTGCATCAACTTTCTCGTACTCTTTTTTGGGAGGTATGGGGGAAGGGATGGGAAGGAGGGCTAGAGAGGGACGGTGACAGCAAGGCTGTTTGTTTTTCCCGAAAGTTGTTTGTGATTTCAGGTACTCATGGGAAATCTCTTGATCAGATTCACATCTGTTCCTGTCAAAGTGGGTGCTAAGATACCGGTCACCCAGCAACCATGTCCAAGAGGGAATTGGGCCGATAATAACTTCAAAAAGGAATGACAGATGCTAGATTAGGATGAAAGACAAAACGCATGAAAAATGAGCTTGTTAGAATAAAAAAATTGTTCAAGCACCTTCATGCAAATTAAATGAATATTGAACATTTGCATGCAGTAATTTCTACTTTTTCTGTTGATTGAGAAGAAATAAAGATGGTACATATAAAAACATAAATGTATTTTCTTTTTTTTTGCACCAATTAACATACAAAGCAGTATCTTTCTTCTAAAAATGAGATTAGCCACCTGGGTGCTTGGCTGTATCCCACATATGTCACAACATTTTTGTAATGTGTATGCTTCTGTTGAAGAAACACGTTATCTAATTCTTTGTAGCAAAACAAACAAGGAAGAAATCTTATATTAATTTTAAAATACTTTTGGTTAGCATCATTCTATTTTTTTTCAGCTGCCGTTTTCACAGCTGAATTATTTCCTGCTGTCCTTGAATTCAATCGGTATAATGTGCATTAATAAAAGATCACATAAGATGAGTTCAGACCAAATGCTAAGGTTTCCTATTGACTGGTCAAACAATACATATTTTAAAACACCATGTCTGTCGGGGTAACATGAAGAAGAAATAGTCACTTTTCCATGCCTATGCATTAAGATAATTTAAATAATCTAACAGTTTTATTATTGAAATGTTCATATAACAATCAGAATTTGGAAAAGAATGATAAAATGTTCTGATTGAGAAAGGACTTTGTGTCTTGGTTTAGCAATGTCTAATGTGGTCACGTACAGAAATTGATTTTCTTCAGAAATTAATTAATTTTTCATATCGCCCTAAGCTGCAGTTAAAAAGAGTGCATACTTGTCTGTTTTTTCCAGAAATATTGCCTAATCATATTAATACCATTGCCCCAAGGATGAAAAGATAATTGTACAAATGCATTTGGAAATATGTATCACTGAGTATTTATGATTAAATTATGCAAATGACCCAGCTCTCATCCTTTCCAGACCCAGATTGTCTAATTAGGATTGATATGCTGAATAGATGTTCCAGAATTTGAATACAAGCATGTCCAAAGAGCAGAAAATTGGAAATGACAAGGCTGAAATGCTAAGAAAAGTGTCTTTCCCTTTTATACTTTACTAATGTGGTGTTAGCAGTTGCAGTTTTTCCTTTGGCTATATTGTGTGACTCATGTGTCCTACAAGAAATAAGTCAGGAAAGAAAAATCAACTTTCATAAATAGCTTTACTTTTGCTCTAGACTTACTTTTCTTTAAAAGTCTGCTAGCAGTTCCTCTTTTAAAGCTTTGTATCCTTCATGTTAAAATAATGATGTATTCCACATAAATTACTTCTTAATTTGGAGCACTGTTGTTTGTAGCTTGTCTCCAGCTGCCAGCTGCCAGTGCTAGATATTTAGCTCGTCAGCTTCTCATATATTCAGATGAGATTTACACACCTAATGATTTTAACTTTGGTGGGGTTTTTGGGGGGTTTCTTATTTTATTTGAATTCACAATTCCTTAATGTAAACACCTCCTTTTTTTTTTTTTTAAAGTGGGGGACTGATATCTCATTAGCTTGCTTGTAGACATTCTGAGTTGGACTAATAGCTATCAGCGGTCTACAGCATTTAAATCCTTCTTCTTCAGTGGACTGTTTGTTCATTTATCGCTCTTGGGAAGCTGGGAGAAGAGCTTGGTGAGGAGCAAGGAGGAGTAGTGAACTGTCAGTACTTCAGCCATTGTTAGCAGCAGGAGTCGCTCCCTCTGAACTCTGTTGGCTCCTGCTACCCATCTGCGGGATGATGGATTGCTATGTTTAATACATTTCAGCTTTTGTCTGTCATAGTGTGGATAGACAGCGCTATCAATTATTTCAACAGTGATTAGAGCGCTGGTTGTACCCACTGCTATTGGGCAGGCACCTCCCAGGAATGTGTGATGTAGGAACTCCTTGGTACTCTCCCCAGGCAGATCACTTCCTCGGCTAACTTGAGGTGGTTTTAAACGCCTACTAAAGACTGCTGGGAATTGCAAAATCCGCACGGCCGCCCTGCAACAAAATCTAGACGCCCCTGCAAATGGTCTGGTGCCAGCCTAACCCAGAGAAAAATGTCTTGTGCTTTCGATAGGTGGGGCTGGGAGCAGGGATGGATTTGGGGGGTGTGATGTCAGCAGCGCTCGGCCCATCTGTAGTTCAGTGTGTGGCTACTGGTGATACGAGAACAAGGACTGTGCTGAAGCAATGAGATACGACGTGACATGTGTCATACGAGGATTTGCTAAGCCGTGGGTGCTGTGTGATTCACGAGTCCACAGGCTGAATGATTGCAGCCACCAGAGAAGTCGCTGTACACCAGCACAACATATGCCCTAGAGTATCTTCTAATAATTATAAAACGTTGCAGTAGACATATAAATTGGAAAAAAAAAGAAGATAATGGTGTTATGGACCTTACTTTAGACAAGTGGATATATATTGTTTTCATTATTATCATGTTAATTTTCCATCTTAGGAAAAAAGTATTTTTCAAAATCTTGTGCGAAACAGTATTGTATTAGAAACAAAAAGATAACTATGCAAACTAAAGCATATAATACTGGCTTTAAAAGATGCTTGACCCAGTTTTCTTGATTTGGACCAGTGCCCACCATGACAGGCCAGGAGGAGGATAACTTTCACTTCATTTTGAACTGAGGGAGGAAGGGAAGCTAAATCAGAAGATATTAATCATCCTTGATTTAGCTTTCTTAGTAGAGAATTTAATTTACAGAACCAGAAGAATGAGGAACTACTAAAAACTACCATTAGGAAAAGTGGCGACCGGCTTAAATGTGCTTTCTTTACCCCTATTTCACTCTATATTCGCTTGTCTGTGGCACTGTTTGCATTTAAAAAAATTTCTTTCCTTTTGGTTATACCTGAGTTCAACTTCTGCAGCTCTGCTTATAGGCAGTAGTTTGCAATTTCTCTGTTGTGCTTGCTGGAAATCCGAGCTCCACAGCACAGTTGTGGGATGCCATTTGTATTCCTTTTTAAGATGATCCAGGCAGTGGCAATGCTCACAGGGAGGAGTGTTCATGATAATTAAAAGCTGGAGTTTACCTTTAAAAAAAAATTGGCAATTTGCCCAGGAGAAAATTCTGTCTTCAGTCACCATTTTTAATCTACTTGGCTGTTGGGAGTTATCTTCACTTTAAGAGTTGTCTGGTTTTAAAAGTTGTCTGGATGTTGAAATAGTTTCTTTGACATTGTTCGTAAGTGCTCACTTGCCATATACGATGATCAGAGGATCTGAGGGCTATGTAGAAAACAGTATCAGTAATAAGGTGGGAATAATCTTGACATTTACAGCCAGCAGCTTTTCTCAGTCTAGTCTCCATTACCAATGTGTGGCAGTGAAACAAGGAAACTTGAGGTATACTTTACAAATTCAAGAGAAATTTAGAAAAATTAAGATGTGTTTATAAATAAACAGGTTTATACATATGGAAGTTTAGCATATCAAACTTTTACTGGTTTTTTTTCTCCTTTAAAATAAATGGCATTTGACTAGGGGGTTGTTCTTTTGCAGAGATCAATATCTGGAGCATTCATACAGAGAGGAAATAATGGCAACTTGAAAGTTAATGAAAAGCAAGTATTAAATAAATCCATGTATTAGTTGGTGATGTGTTAATAAATTTATCACATAAATATGATAGGTAAAAGAATCAGATAAATGGTTCCTTAAGCAGATAAAAGATATCTGTTGTTTATGTTTCTTCTGTGGAGGTAAGGCTGTGATTTACAGCCTTTTTTGATAGCAGAACTCGTTTAGATAATTTTGTCTTTCTTCTGTTTCCTCCAGGCACGCTGATCGCACTCCTGTACAGCCGTGTGTGACCATTTTTGGCACAGGATCAGGTCTAGGTTGAAAATGCTGTCTCCCCCCACTTCCTCTCTCTCCTTCATTATTACTTTTATTAATCCTCATCTGTTTTGGGAAAATAGATCACCCTGTGCTTTCATCAGCAGTTGTGTTGCTGTAAGTGATCAACTACCAATGGGGAAAGAAATGAACGATGGGGGTGGGGGAGGTGGGGGAAACCTATCTTCAATTTTATGTATCGTCATCCTGTCTGCCATGAGATTTTCGTGCATCCAAACGGCAGTGCCCTGAGCCTAGCCTGGAAAATGAACTGTGGATTACACAGCGGTTTTAAGGCTGTATTTAAAAGGACACCGGAGCTGGGGGTGAACTGTAATGAAGGGAGAAGTAAAATCTTTGAAAGAAAAATGTATGATGGCCGTGGAAGCCACTTTCGTCTCTCTCTTGGAAATCTACTTTACTTGGCAAGCTCTCCTGCAGCGTATTGCAAAACAAATAGGGTGGGTGTCTGAGGTAGAGCATTGATTTCCTCTTTTGGATGCACCCTCTGGCCATGTTCTGGTGGCAGAGAGAGGTGAGACACGGGCGTGCACCATCCTCCATGCCTTGCATATCTCGGGCTTGTTCAGGGAGAGAAACGCACTTGTTACAGAGCATCCTCTACTCTCTGGGAGGTGCTGCACGGTGGAAGAACTCTGGAAGTTAGGTTGAACCTAAGTCTCTGCTGCTGGAGTGAAAACCCTAAATTATTCTCTTTTTTGAGTGGGGTCGTACCAGTCATGCCTCTTGCTTTTTTGGGGGACTATTTTTTTCCTGTTAGTGGCCCAGCGTTAGTATAGAATGCATCTCCTATAGCTGTGCAGGATCAGACAGTGTAACTAAGGCCTCTGGATTCTGATACAGTATTAAATTACTGACTTCTGTTTTACTGTGAGGACCTAATTCACAATACTCCTGCTAGATTTTAATGATGATGGAAATATTCTACTGTCTGTACGAAAAGTTAGCCCGTGTAGCATTTTCGTCAAGCTATGTCAATAAAATTGTATTAGTTTGCACTTCTTTAGGAATACTCTATTCTTCTAGCTGTTTTAAACACCAGTTGGTTTTCTGAGTGGCTTTTTGTAGATGTGATGGAAACACATCTGAATCCTTGACTACCCAGAAACAGTGTTGAAACTCAAGATTTCCCTGAGTAGGGATGGTTTTAGGAAAACTTCACTCTGTTCAGAATGGTCTGACTTCACTGTAAAGTAGGTTCCACTGTGCTAATCCTCTTGGAATGCAGCAATTATCACCTACCGTATAGGTGTTAAGTGCTGAATTTCAAAGGGATTATCACTTTCCTCCTTCAGTGGCTAAGCTAGAAGAGAAAAGTTGTTAGTGCTTCTAAAGGGGGGGAAGAGGGGAAGAAAAGAAATCTCTCTTGTTTTCTTTCTGTGGTTGCTTTCAGTCTGGCTAAAGCGGAGCAAGCTGGGTTTTGCTACGGCTGGTTACTTTGAGTCTGATCTTAAAGAATTCTAAAGGCATTTGTTTCCACCTCCCCTGCTTCTTCCCCCCAACCCGCCCCACAAAGTACCCTTCTTTTGTGGAAAGAGGCAATGATAAGAGCCATTCCGAACAAAACCAAAAAGCTATGTAGGTGGACAAAATATCATAGGAAATCCTTAGACTGCGTTTTCATCATCTGGAAGCTTTTGTCAAGTTTACTTGACAACAGTCTGTAGAAGCTGGTATCTTTTAAGTCTAAAGAGATACTTGAGATGGCTTTATTGGTGTTGCAGACAGAGCGCTGGAAATTATGTGAAGACTATTTTTGTGCATATTCTCTTTCCACGTGCCTTTTCTTTAAGTGACATACCAATATTTTGGTATAGAGCTAATTCGTCCACTAGCTCTATCCTCAATACAGACAGTACTGATTTCAGGTGGTTGTTGAATAAAGTGGGATTAGTATCATTGAATCCCCCTTCCGCTTTTTCATATCCATGCCTAAGAATTTCTCATACCTGGCTACTTCTGTAAGTGCTGGCTCCTGCAATCTTCACCATCAGGGAAGTGTTTCCTGGTACCTAATGGGCAAGGAAAGCAGGGCAGAACTGTGATTCCCCACCACTGCACCTTGGAGACCGTGCAGCAGCCACAGGCAATGTGAACTAAATGAGGAATGGTAGTTAGGGGGAGAGCTTTCACATCTGGGTAAGGATTTCAGATGTTATAGGGGATAGAAGTAGCTAATAATGGGCAAGAGAGGGCTGCCTTATGGACAAATCTTGTTTCTGAAGCTGCACAATAACCAAAAGAGGCTTTTAGAGAAGAAGGCAGGATTTGGAGTATTGATGTGATTAGAAGGTTTCATGGAGGGAGAGATGTAGAATATTGAGTTGAAAGATTGGCTTCTATCCTGTTGTTTCCATTTTCACTATCACTTCACTGGGATGAAGAATGATAACTTCTGTCAGAAGCATTTGGTCTAGAGTTGGATTTCTCAGAGTTAAGAATTTAAGAGTTGTAGTATTTGAAATTGGGTTAAAACCATTCTAGTTTCTTCACAGTCAAACTGCAGAAATCCACGAATTTCAGAATTAAGGTGTATCACGATGTTTAAATAGCATTTTACGGGAATTACCACAGAACATTTCAATAAATGATGAAAAGTTTCTTCTATTAAATATTTTAGATATAGCCCTCTAAATACTAGTATATAGAATATCTAGTATATCTTTTTTGCTGGTAGAATTAGTTCCTGTTATAAGAATTTGTAAGATACATGCAATCCATTTTTTTTTAAAGAAGACAAGAAATTCTGGTTCAGTTTTACAGCTTGCAATATTTTCCTGGGAATAAAAATCTTCTCCTTAAATGTGAAACAGTTTGGCAGAAGAACATACGCTGCTAAACTTAGGAACTTGTAAAAATGAGTATTCTTAATTTTTAATGAATTTCTGAAATATTAATTCTTTTAGTCCATTTTTGATGTCAGTAATGGTTTGTAGACTTTATGGGGTATTTTGAACTGGAAGGGGTTTAACTGCTTAACTTTCTGTATCAAGATGGCAATATTATATACACCAAATGTCCACAGTGGAGAGAAGGTACTTTGCATTGTTGGAAGTGATGTTCATTAAGGTCTTCTGTGCATGCAAAGAAGGCAGTATTTATGTTCATAGGGTTTCAACATGGGCTTGATGCCAAGTCACCATAAGACAGGTACTTTTTCAGGAAGTTGGGAGTGCCTTGTTATGGTAGGGTGTCCTATTGTTTGGCTTGTGAATTCTGGCATTTTCCCTACTCTGATATTGTTATGACTTGTATACATCCTATATGGAATTTCATGGTATAGAAGTAACTTTACAACTTCTGGATGAAAAAAACAGAGCATTTAAAGTAATGCATTTCTGCCATTTGTTTTGCTGCCTGTTTTGTGTAACGATCCCAGTTCCAAAGAACTACAGCTCCTCCCTTGTCGGCAAGATTTATGATAATGTCTTGCTGTTTTTGTAAATTATGTAACACACACTGTTCCTCCTTTGTTATATAGTGAAATTTAGTAGGTTGTTTTAATTGTTTGATTGATTTTTTTTCCCTTTGGCATTTGTCTACACTGAAATGTCTGAGATTTACTAAGAAGAACAATTGAGAAGAATGTCTTTTGTCTGAATTTCTGAAGATGTCAGGAGGTTTAGGAATGTTTGTGATAAGTCTTTTGTTTTGTGAAGTCTAGAATTGGGTATGCCATCCAGTATGAAAGGTGTTGAGCGTTGCTCTATCTTTTAAAAACATCAGCACATTTTTTAACAGGAGCAAATGCCACTTTTTCACGTAGTACTGAATATTCAGCAGCTTTTAGTGGTTCATATTTATTGTTACAATGTTAATAATGCTTTAAACACTCTGCTACATGTGATACCTAGAATATAGATTGCTTGGGTCTTTATGGTGCAGTGAATGTGTAAGCAATAACAAGATGCCCACAGACTTAACAGACTGTGTACCCTTCTGCCTGAAACAAATTGCTTCCTTAGAAGATCCCAGTACCAATTTACTAAAGCACTTGCATTACCTGCCACACATGATGATCTGGAATGTAAAAGAGTTAACAGGTGGAATCCCCACCTTCCTGCATTTTCAATGAATCTGCATTTTTTGTAGCTCTTTCAGGTAGAGAGGAGAGACCTGACCAAAAATGACTCAACCACTCTGTTTCTATTTTGTAAGGGACTTTAAAAATAG
This sequence comes from Cyanoderma ruficeps, assembly GCA_008694505.1. Taxonomy (NCBI): domain Eukaryota; kingdom Metazoa; phylum Chordata; class Aves; order Passeriformes; family Timaliidae; genus Cyanoderma; species Cyanoderma ruficeps. The sequence goes on along the minus strand of VZDJ01007754.1, from coordinate 954,139 downwards.
TCAAGTACAAATCTGACAATTTTTTAGGATATNATATATAATGTTGTATTATTTTTTTTCTTACCTAATATTTTGTTTACTTACCTAGGTATACCAAATATGCCTGTTGTTCAAAGGCTGATTCTGGGATAGTATTTTCAAAAAATTCTCTAGCTGCTGTGTATAGACTGGCTGAGACTGAGCAGCTCTGGTCTGAATTTTCTATCCTTTTTTTTTTTTTTTCCTGACGGGTCAATATTAGAACACTACCCAAGAAACTGTTCCTCAGCTTTCAAAGACAAGCTGAATTTATGTTAATTTCAATACATCCTGTATTTAAAATGATCAAGGTCCCTGTCAGGATTACTGGTCACTGAAATTAGGAATTATTTTAATGAAAAGTGTGAATATATATAGTTGCCATATTTTATATTTGTAGAAACAATGTATATTTTTTACTGCCATGACTCCTTCTTCCCCCTGAAGTTGTGCTTCTCATTAAATGCTTTAAGTTTCTTTACTGATTTAGCATTTTCTGTGACTGCAAGCAGGACTTCAGGTGAAAACAAGGAGATCTGGCCTTTAACCTCTAAGCTGAACTGCATAAAAACACAGTTGTTGAGCATCCATAATGTATATTTAATTATAAAAGTTATTTAGTTGATTGTGGGCTTTTTTGTTTAATTATACTGCTAAGAAACCCTTTAAACACTTTTTATATGTGTCGATATAGAGGGGGAGTGGGATTTAAGTCAATTAAATTATCGTTACTATCTTTTACCGTTGCTGTTACTATTGTGATTATTATTTTATCATCACTATTCTGAGATGATGGTTCATGTTTTCAAAGAATTGACTTCTTTAAGGTATTGTAGCTGTAAGAATTGTAGTTATCTCAGATTCTAATTTAAATAATGTTTTTGTGTGTACTTGTAGCCATTGTTGAAAATATATGTTGCAAGAAGGATAAATAATAAACCTTCACTACTGTTTAGTGAATAATTCTGCAGGTTCATGATTGCTCTTGAAAAGCTAGATAATATTTTGATAGTTGGTTTTAACAGACATCTTTTTTTTGCCACTGCAGATCTGTGCCCACAGACCTGCTCATGAAACAACTCACAATCAAATGCTTCTTTTTATTTGGAACGTAATTATGTTGTATTTTAGTTACTGCTCTGGAAATGTCTCATGTTTGCAAATCGGTTTCCAGAAGAATAGATTCATGTCTAAATGAGCTTGTATTTGAGGCTTTTACTAGCTTCAAAGAGCTTTATTACAGTTGTATCTCTGCTAGCTTTTTTTTTAAGACTTTGAACTGCTTTTGTCTTACCAAGTGCCATTCTCTGATATCTTATAAGCCATTTGAAATGGAGCATGCGGTTTAGATCAGCTACAATGAATTTCCTTGGATAAGCGAGTGTTCCCGTGAATCTTAAAATACTCTTCACTCTGCCTTTTGTGGTTCTACTGCCATTTTTTCTCAAGATTATCAGAACAGAAATAATTGCTTCCATCCCTTCCAAAAGATATTTGAGTTCAAGTATGAAAGCAGTTCAAAAGGGAATTTACCTATGCATACTCCTAATCATTCTTATCAAAATATTCCCCTTAAAAATTTGACAAGGAGCTCCAAATAATTTCCTGCATCTTAATTCAGATAACTGCACATGTAAAATAAAATATGATCATTATTTTTGCAAGCTAAAAAATAATTTTCACTACTAAGTTTATGAACTATGAAAGACTTTCAATTGGCAATTTTTAAGGTATCTAATGTACCTTTTCCTACAATTTTCAGTTTAAATATTTTCCTTCTTCTTTATGCTTTTTTTTTTCTCAATACAGCAGCACACTAAAGTGACTATAACTTTCTTTATCCACACTGGCTTAGTTAGACTAGTTCTTAGGGTGTGTAGGCAATTCACCTTAGTGTAATACTGGAGGTACAGAGAAGTACATATGGTTTTGTGCTCCTCTTTATGATCTATCAGTTTCCAAATAATTCCATGAGCTGATTCCATGTTTCAAAACCCATTAGTTCACTCCTGTAATTTTGTTTCAGTGTGCTTATCTCATCATGGATAATGACATATCAGCATGGCTCTTTCATTAACTTTCTGAAGCTGGCTCAGGTCTCTTGTTCAGGAAGTTTTATACCTAGAGGTGTTTCTCTGGAGTTCCTTCAGAAACTGCTGAAAGTAAAGAAAAAATTACAAATAGGGCACTGGATGTTCTGCATCCATGGAAAGGAGTGAGACTCATTTGTGTATGAACAAGCAGTCAGGAAAGACAGGTTGAAGCACCTTACACCTTTATTGCCAGAAGGAAGATAAATATGTGGAGAGAGTAAATAAATGGCCAGTCTCTATAATACAGTTTTAGGATTTCTGCTTTAGGTTCTGTAATAATTTATACTTAATGAAGTATTTCAGAAGCATAATCAAACTTTCCTCAGATTTAAAGTAATTGTGGTTCTTCACATAGCAGTCTGTTTGTTTAGTCCTTGCTTTCTGTGATTTTTTTTTTAAACTTTATATTTGCTTACTACATGCTTATCAGCTGCTTACATTATTGAAATTTTGTTTCCTCGGTAGGTACTTTCAGATCTTTACTACTTCTCTTTGATAAGTTAAATAGCTCGAGCTCATTAAATCTTTCACAGTCTTTTTTTCTTTTTTTTCCTCCCTTTGCAGTCCTTTTTTTCTTTCAGATGCTCATTGTGAGTAACATTTATTTTATTCTTGTTTTAGCTTGCACAGCCTAGGTTTTTTTGGTAAACAATGGTGGTGTTTAGTGGGACTGTAGAGATGTAATGAAGATTAAAATTTTGGTGCAGCAAAGAGAACTTTGTCAATAATACTATTGCTGCAGGATCAGGGGTGGGACTCCTCAGAATGAGCAAAATTGAGTTAGTTTTGCTGGCTAAAGAGCAGTAAAGAGTGGCAAAGACTGAACTGTAATGTGAGGAAGCATTTGCCTTAGTACTCTCCAAAAGCAGGTCTATTCAGTAAGAAGATGATATTTTCCAAGTTATTTCTTGGAATGAAATTGTTATTTAAGAACTGATACTCATTAAGGTACGGTGCTCTTAAAATATTATGTACTCTGTGTACTATGTGACTTTTCTGCAGAAAAGTCAGGGTCCAATGATATGAGTAATTATAAGAATGACACTTTAAGTGAAAACCTCTTCTAAGTATTTTAAATAGTTCCTGTTTCCAGAGTAAAAAAGGAAGTGATTGGAGATAGGGACATGAAGTACAGACAATACCAGACTTTTCAGGTCTGATCCTGTAACTGTAATACAATCATGCTCTAAGGTATAGCATCTTAGGACTTTTCAGGATCAAACAGCATTGAAGGACCAGTGTTCAAAAGGAAATAAAACAAACCCCAACCCTTTAGTCTGCTAGCAAATAGGTCTATTAAGTGTTAAACAGTGTGAGATAAAATACATGATTAAGGACTCTTGACTCCAGCTAGAGTAACCCAACAATTAATTGAGATTGTTGAATCAAGCTCAAGGAATAGACCAATAATAGAACATTTTCAGAAATTAATGGGGAAAAAAGGTAAGAAAGCATTTGACTGATGCATGGCATTCTCAAATGAAAAACAGTCTGTAAGCAAATTTCAGGAAAGAGCAGACTTTGGCTAAGCAATATGTGGATGCAATCCTGTGCAATGTGCTCTAGGATGATCCCGCTTAAGTAGGGAGGTTGGACCAGATGACCCACTGTGGTCTTCTCCAACCTGACCCATCCTGTGATTCTGTAATGTGTTTATGCCATTCAGTTATGTTTATGATGATAGTTATCTTGAAAGATATTAAGTTTATATTTGTTAATATTTTTTACTTTTATAGTGGATTATAGAATTACAATTTTGTATTAAATTTCTCTTTTGCTTATTTTAGGTTCTTACTGGTACTTGTTATTTTTTCTGAGATGTTGGCTTTTATTAAAGATGCTGAAAGATCTTATGACATTTCTGAGGTGTAGGAAGGGGGAAAGGTTATAGCAGTAAAACATTAAGATCTGTATTTCCAAATCTTGGTCCATTAATGTTGTCATTGGAGATGGGCTTTTTATTCATCCGTGTGTAGAGTCCAATTCAACTAACTGCAACCATTAAATTAACAGTTTTCAAATAGAGAGCTTTGGAGTATGTGTAGGTTTTGTGTGAGCAGGAAATCCACTTCTTCATTCCATGGAGGTTAGCCAGTTTGACACCCATCTGCAAGAAGGTTGTAAGGAGGATCCAGGGAACTACAGACCTGCCAGCCTGACCTCAAAGTTGGGGAAGGTCATGGAACAGATCATCTTGACGGCCATCATGTGGCATGTACAGGGTAACCAGGTGATCAGACCTAGCCAGCATGAGTTTGGGAAAGGCAGGTGCGGCTTGACCAGCATGACCTCCTTCTATGACATGGTGGTCCACTTGTGCTGGATGAGGGAAAGGCTTCTCTACCTGGACTTTAGTAAGGCTTTTGACACTGTCTCCCAGAACATTCTCCTGGAAAAGCTGGCAGCCCATGGCATGGACAGATGCACCCTTTGCTGGGGTAAAATTGGCTGGATGGCTGCATCCAGAAAGTTCTGGTGAGTGGTGGAACATCCAGTTGGCATCCAGTGACCAGTGGTTTGATATTGGGGCAATACCAGGGCTCAGTATTGGGTCCAGTCCTGTTACATATCAATGATTTGAAAGAGAGGATTGAGTAAGTTAACAGATGACACCAGCCTGGGAGGGAGTGTTGATCTGCTGGAGGGTAGGAAGGCTCTGCAGGGGGATGTGGACAAGCTGGATCAATGTGCTGAGGCTGCAGCTGGGTTACAACAACCCCATGCAGTGCTACAAGCTGGGGGAAGAGTATCTGGAAAGCTACCCAGTGGAAAAGGATCTGGGCATGCTGGTTGACAGTAGCTGAACATGAACCATGAGTGTTCCCAGCTGGCCAAGAGGCCAGTGGCATCCTGGCCTGTGCCAGCAATAATGTGGCCAGCAGGGCCAGGCAGTGATTCTCCCCCTGTACTCAGCACTGGTGAGGCCACACCTTTAGTGCTGTGTCTGGTTTTGGGCCCCTCACTACAAGGACACTGAGGTGCTAGAGTGTGTCCAGAGAAGGGCAGCAGAGCTGGGGAAGGGTCTAGAGATCAGGTCCTATGGGAATGGCTGAAGGAGCTGGTGTAGTTTAGCCTGGAGAAAGGGAAGCTCAGGGGAGATCTCACTACAACCTGAAGGGAGTTTGTAGTGAGGTGGGAGTTGTCTTGTCCCAGGCAGCTAGTGAGAGAACAAGAGGACATAGCCCCAAGCTGTGCCAGGGTAGCTTCAGGTTGGACATAAGGATGAATTTCTTCACGGAAATGATGGTTAAGCACTGGAATGGACTGCCCAGGGCAGTGCTGGAGCCACCATCCTGGGGAGTGCTCAAGAAACAAGTGGATGATGTGGCAATTCCGGTTCTGTGGTTTAGTTGATGGGATGATGTTTAGCCAAAGGTTGGACTTGATGGTCTTGAAGGTCTTTTTCAACCTTAATGATTCTACGATTCTGTGTTGTTTGTGAAATAAGAAGTCGGACTGTTTGCCTATCCTGGAATAAATAACTCACTTTGCTTAGTATTTGCTCATCAGTACCTTGAGTTGCACCACCGTATTGCTCTCTGATAGGATATCTGGTGATGAACAGCAGCAAACCATGCAGGAAGCTGGCGCTCTCGGCCCAGGAAGCTGTTTCAGTTTATGTAGTACAGGTCTTATCCCCAACAAAACATAATTGTTACTGATTCACTTGCTGCGTTCCCTACACGAGTTAATAGTTACTAGAGGCAGTTGTGCACTTGGGAGGAATGCCCTGTTGAGGTTCTCAGTGTGTTTTACAGAAGAGCTGTAGTTCAGCTTTGAAATGGGCACATTTATTTCAATGAAAGCAATTGAATAGGGTCACAGAAAATGAGTTTTGGATTATGCTGTATCTTTTTTCCTACTAGTGAAAGCTTTGTGTTGAAGGAAAGATTCTTGAAATCCAACTGTTTGGGCTTGCTTTACAGTCTATCTGACATGCAATTCAAGAAAAATAAGAAAAATTAGGAAAAAGTTTTTGGGTTTTTTTACAGGGATTTTTTTTAATTTTTTAAACTGTGAAGTCAGAGTCTTACAATTTTTTTTAAGAGCTAGTTCTCCAAAGATAACAAGAGAAGTGAGTTATGTGCAGGTTAAATCTGTTTTCCTAGTCTGTAAAGACACAAAAATGTGTGGTCCTTTTGAAACTTAGGCTTTTGTGTTTCATGCTTAGAGCATTACTGGAAGAATGTGCATTTAGGGAACAAGAATTAGTGATAGCACCCATGAAAAAATTAGCCACTAATAGGGTATGTTTTCACAGCACAAGGTAAGTGTGACTGCAGCAGGAGCCAGTAACTTTGCCAGCGTTTGTAACAGGAGCAGTGGAGGTCTGGCAGTGTGGTCTAGCAGCTTGAGTATTGTCCCTTTAAAAGCCTGTACCAAGCATTACAGTTGCCAACTCCTGATGAAGGCAGTGCAGCAGTGTCTTCACTAATATTCTCACCTATGTGAGCTAAATTAAAAGTGAGATGAATGCTCTGATATAACCACATTTTCATTTTATGTAGATCAAGACAGGCTGCAACACATTTCTGCCAGACAAGGTTAAGAACTCTCCACTGTCCCTGAACAATAGTGTTCTAATTAAACAGGAATATGGTAAGCAGGTTGTTTCCTTGCTCAGACCAGCTGAAAATTAAACTTTTTTTTCCCCCTCTTTGGAAGGACTAGTTTTCGGTCAGACCAATTATTCCATCCAAAAGTGTCTTGCTACAAATTCTAGCACTTGTATGGAGGAAGGGGTGGCAGTACTGTCCTCCTACAGAACAGGAGGAAGACAACAGTGTAAATTGGTGGCCTCAGTGTAGATGAACTGAAGCTGTTGTAGAAGCACTTACTTAGATTTGAACACTTTAAGGTAGCTATATTCCTGTTACAGTGTGTTTTGAGCTTTTTTTTATGTGAAAGGAAACCTGAGCAAAGTTAGTAGAACATCAATCCTGAACATCATCTCTTAGGTCTGATGAATGTTTAACAACTTTTTGCTATTCAGGTTTAGGAATCAGGGTAAGGTAACTGGTAATGAACATTGAAACATCATGGGAAAGTATTCGTTGTTGAAAATCAACTAGACTAGGCTTATGAGATTCCAGTTCTGAGTAAACTGTGTCTTAAGGATGGAAAAATGGGCTAGAAAATCAGCATTTATTCACCAGAGCTGGAATTTTGTATTATTAAGGGCAAATGAAGATGGGTTGTGATTTAAAAAAGAAAAATCACCAGCAATGCCGACCAATTATTTATCATTTGATTCACAGCAAGGTTTCAATCTAACTAACCAACATACTGAGGTGCAGCAGGATCATGAGATGAAGGAAACTGCCTCAAGACATATGAAATGTATTAAAGGTCCTACAATGTCAGAGGAGGAATCAAGTTTTGAGAATGCCAGTCATGAAGCACGTCTGAAGTTGGTCTCCCCAGGAGTACTTCAATTTTGTAACTCCCATTTAACACAATCCTTGATTTTTACACCAATCTTTGCATTTGCCTTATAGAGAATCAGGAGAAGATGCTGATCATGACCAATATTTCTTAGAATGATTTTTTTACTCTTCTAGCTGTTATTAGCTGTAGAATGAAGCTATTAGTAGAAGACAATTATTCATTCTTATTCTCTCACTGGTTGGAACAACAGCCGGGAAGCCAACCCAAACTATGCATTCAGTAGTGGAAGATTACACTGATGCTTCAGTGATTTCCATGCTCAGAAGACCTCTGAGTCATGTGTTTCATCCCACGTATGAATTCTGTAGTCTCTCTCTGTGCATGGGGCCACCAGCCTCCTGGACATCAGGGAGCTGGTTTGTGATGCCTGATGTTCTGGGCAGAGTGGGAGGCTCTCAGTATCCCAAGTGTACCAGCCTTTTTGGGTTCAACAGGACCACCAGTCTCTGCAGCTTGGAAAACTTCGGCACTGTACTATCTTAGCATATAATTTTCCTCTCTTTGGCCTGCTATCTTTTGGTATGGATTTTTTAAAAATTGGTTTGTTTGTTTTTTTTTTTTTTTAGGAAAAAAAGGAGCTATTGTTGGTCTATTTTCATATTTTCATTTCTTTGTTCAGTCAGCTGTGTTCTCCATGTCAGGAATTATGATTTTTCAAATGTAGCTTTTAGATATGAACTAAGATAGTGGCTCCATGTTACTGTTCATCTGGCAGCTATTTTAAGTGGTTCCCTTCCCAGTTCCTACCAATGGTGCTGTCCTGTGCATTGCATTGATTCAATTCTTTCTTTAGCTGTCTAAATTGCTGCAGTGAAATAATTGTATTTAAAAAGAAAATACCACAACAACAAACCAAGATCCAAATCCAGCCAACCCAATACTTTTCAGACTTTCAGAGTGTTTTTTTTCTCCTTTTATTTTATGCATTTGGCTTTGGAACATAGCCAGCGAAACAGTTGAACTAATGTGATTTATAGCAAGGGGCGAGAACCTTCAGATGAGTAAGAACTGGAGGTAAAAGGAAGGAATGATGGGGAAATATATGGAAAACCTCTTATAGTTGATCTGTTACTGACAGAATAATGACATGTAACAACAGCTTAAATGTCTAAAATATCACAGAAGGAGTGCAGAACAAATTTTTATGGCATGCTTTCTTATTCTTCACCTTCAGAGGAATAACAAATTTGTGGTTATCAATATGGGGTGGCATCCAGGTGGAGTATCTGAAAATCTTAACAGCTTCTAATATTTCAAACTTTTGTGATAATGATGGAGAAAGCATTAAATGTGCTGTATGCAAAGAATAGATTTTATGTAAAAACAAAGAGTTTCTTTTTCTTCACTTCTAGTTGTTGTATGACACATACATTTCCATTAATTTTGAAAATGTGGGTATATTTGTCCAAATAAAAATGTTATTTTAAGAGCACAGATAAATAAAAAACTGTTACTAAGGTTATTATAGGATACAGAAGAAATCCTTAAGTTAAGTGTCTGAAGGAATAAGGTTTTGTAGGTTTGACAAGAGGAGATCTTCCAGTCACTCGTTTCAGACCAACAAGGTAAGAGACTTGTAAATGGAGAAGTTACTTTCAAGTAAGCTAACATTTCATTTTAATGCTCTAGCTACTCCAAATTAACTTGCTGTTTGGAATTGTAGGACATGATTCAATTGCATAAACACAGGCATCTAGATGCATTTGAAAGGCCCTAGGGTATCTTATCTGTTTTACAGCTGCTGTTCAGAGGAGTGCAAGTCTTTCCCAGGTCCTTTGTCAAGTCTGCCAGCTCCTCTGCATGCCTTGGATACTTCAGGGCATCACAGATGGCACGAGGCTCCTATATTCAGGCAGTCAGTCAAACTCATAGGGAAGAATTCAACTCAGGGTTTAGTCAATGGTGGATTGCTTGATGCAGTCAAAGGAAGACTCATTATTTTAAGGCAGACACCTACGTTTGCTCCAGTGAATAGCTTTCTAGCCTTCTTTGACTAGATCTTCTTTGATAATAAAAGGAGGTTAGACAATCACTTTCTAGATACCTAATTTTAGGCACTCCGCCTTTACATACAGTAGGTAAGAAGCAGCATAATATTTTTTAAAGCAATATGATAGAGAGTGAATTTCAGTCCATTAGCCTTAGATATGTAAAGGTTTTTAAATCTGAGTTACGGTCCCTTTATAGTCAAATGGAGAGGGATGGGCATCTCCAGAAAAGCCATTCATTTTCCTCAGAGTATATGGTAAGATACTCAAGATGAATTGCTTTCTAGAGCTGCCACTCTTTATTCCTTTAACTATTGAAGGAGTCTTGATATGAGTTTAGACTTAGGCAGCTGTTGGATGTCCTAATTTAGGGGCAAATAATCCCACTTTAGTTGACCTCAGTCTAATTGCTTAACGTCAGCACCTAGTGCTACTTGAGGTGCTTCTGTGCCTAGGAGTGCTCAGTGTGAGACACCTGTAAAGGCAGATACAGTGAGTGACTTTCAGGAGATCTGTTTCTTCATAGAAGCCATCACAATGAGCCATGGAGACGAAAATAAATTTACATGCCTGGTCAGGCACCTCAATCCTACTTATCATGTCTGTATGCAGATTTTGTCCAATGAAATGTTCTGTAAATGTTTTTTTTTTTCTTTTTTCCCTTATTTTTTTTTCTTCNAATGACTTCCCTGCATAAGCATAGCCACTTCTATTTTCTTCTGGCTTGAAATACAATTTTATTTACATTGCCCCTTTATATGCTCTCAAAGTGCTGTAGTCATTCCTCCATTGTTGAAATTGCTGCTCATAAGTAGACTGAAGCATAATATCTACATAATGGCATGCACCCATGTTCTGGGATGTAAGGGATAATATATGCAGAACTTTGTTGTCTATTTATTAATCCAGAGCATAGGAAATTTTGGATGAGTTTGCTACAATTTACTAATTTATGTTGGGCCAGTCTGTTGGGATTGACATTGAAGCTTTAGTGACTAGTGCTGCTATGCAAAAGTATACCTGCAGGGTAATCTGAGACAGTGATTAATCCAATCGGTTAAAAAAAAGATATATTTTTGTTACTGTTCTGCATATTAATAAGCAAGAGGACGTTAAAAAAAATTAAATCAACAGCAAATAGGATGGAGGGTGCTTAAGAAAAACTATTTCCTGTTTTGTTATATGATTGTCCTTGGAACGTGGGATTTGTTGGTTCATGATTGCAGATTGGGAAGGCTTTTTGTAGTTTACAGAACAAATGAATGAATGCATGCATAACCTCTGCAGTACCCCAGCATATACTGCAATGCAAAGGCTGTATAACGACTTGGTGAGAAAAACTAATAAATGAACAGTCCATTATAAAAGGCCTTTTTATATTAGCAACTCTTATTGACTTTTCATTTTGCAATCCTAGGAATATGTGCTTTGTTTCTAATGGTGTTCTCTGCATCCATTGGATATCTTACTTCCTAATCCCTCTTTTGTCCAGCAGCCCTTGCTGATTCAGCATCGGTTTTTAGAGTTCACTCTTGAAATTGTTTTTTTTACCAAAAGAAGTACTACTTAGAAACATGCAGTAAGAATGCAGTAAGAACTTAGAACAAACTGAAGTAATGATTGAGAAATGCATGGACTGCCAAACTAACTTTATCCTAGGGGATTTTTCTCAATTTTAATTGATTTTTTTTTCCCTGAGAATTTGTTCATCTTATTAAGCAAGTCCTTAGAGGAGTGAAACAGTAGGTTACCTCCTTGAGAGCAAAGGACAACCTGACTTATTTGCTACAATTATCAATTTGTCCTTATCTCCATGAAGTGAAATACTTTTTTTATCCTTCTGTAATAGCTTACAGTGATGAATAAAACAATAAAGAATAGCTGGTGTTAACTCCAGCATGAGCCTTTTAAATTTTTAAATATCAAGTGCAATATTGTGAAGACTGCATGTAATTTTATTTTCCTAAACCAGATATTTGTCAGGTGAAGAAACTGTCAAGCACATCTGATTGAAATGCTTTATTTTGTTGTCTTCACTAGAATATTGAACAGTTACATTTTAGTAAAGAAAATGTTATGTGTTTAGGTGGAGTCTATCATATGAAGAAAGTTATGGAAGTTTTGTGCATAATTCAATTACCTGTTGTATTTACTCGTAGCTATTGAATATTGTTTCAAGTGATAGTTACCTGACTTCTACTTCCATTGAAAGTTGTTATGAAATGCCACTAACTTGCATAGGGAAAGGGAGGATCTAGTAGATATAATGTGGAGCAGCTGAGCATTTACTTCAAAAGACAAATCTTGCAATATTCAGATCAGTGCAAATTTTGCTATTAATGAGTCAAGTTCTAATTATGACCAAATGGAAGCTTTTGTTATGCAGACAGTCAAATCAGGGGTGAGGCAGCATCTGTAACTCTCTATTCAGTATCCAAAGCAGGACAGCATGTAATCTGTGCTGTACAGGGTGGGACCCAGGACAATTTACTGAATTCCTGGCATAGCATGGGCAAGTGAGGGGAAAGGGTGTCTGTTATCATCATGAACTTTCACTTGAGGTTGTACAAGCATGTCTTTGCCTAGGGATCATAGCAAAGTCACTGTTTGGCTCTAATTAACTTACCTTTAATGATTAATTTTTGAACGTCTAAATCAAATGCATATTAGCGTATTTTAGGAAAGCATAAAATTATACACTTTTATTGATGTTTATTTTTAAAACTCAGGGGTTTAAAATGTGTGAGGAATAAGCACTATATAAAGTTAGGGTTTTTTTTAAATTACATTGCTAAAAATATTTCTAGATAGTAAAATTAGCAATGTTTTCCATTAGACTGAATTAGATAAGTGCATCTCAGAGCAAGCAATCATGGCGAGGGTGTGCAAAGTTCAAAAATATTTTCTCAATGTGCATTTGTTTAATAAATAAGAAAATTGTTCATTTATTTCAGTATTTGCAAGTTCCCTTCTTCATATTTTCTACTGCACTGTTTGTAGACTATCTGGTTCTTTCTGCTTCTTTCTTCATTTTTGCCTCTTAAAAATATTTTATAAATGTATCCCAAAACTAGCATTTAATTCATATGTGAAATACAAAAGTATATATATATATCAGGGAATACTCCAGATATTTTGTTTCCTAAAGTGCAAAAGATATGTAGTCAATAATAGCATGTTAAGTTTAGAAGAAACAATATTATTTCTGTCATTAAGAGATCCACTTCAGTATTTTTCTGTTTAGTTGTCCTCTCTGGTTTAGGCATCAGACTGAAGAGAAATTCTTAGAACCATTCTTAGAACGGTCCGTTTTTCTGTCTAAACCCCAAAGACAGAAATGCTTTCAAAAAGAAAAAAAACACCAAAACCCCACAACAAACAACAACCCACAAGAAGTGCGTGCAGAGATAATACATAGTCTGAAAAATACTTACGTGCTGACAGCTATCCAGCAGTGTTGTCACAGCAGGAAGACATCAGTTGAAGAAACAGATAGCGACCTCCAAAAAAAAAAAAAAAAAGAAGTTTGGTCAGCAGTGTGGACAGGGTTTCACAAGATTATAAATCACCCCAGGGTCGCTGCGTTCCCACCATAAAGAGAACATGGTCGTTTTATTGTAATCTAATAAGTGATGGGAGCAAAGGACAGCTCCAGTGTGTGTGTTTGAAAAAAAAAAAACTTGATTACAGTTTCAAAACTATACAGTTTCCCTTGCCATTGAAGTGCAGATTATGGGGGTTAAGGCCATTTTAGGATTGGATTACCTTTTTATAGCTGTATGTTATTCCCTTGTTCATGAATCAGAAAGTACTTAAATTAAACTGAACATTTGGGAGTAATACTAATAGGGAGTGTGGTAGTAGAAAATTAATCACTATTTAGTATTAGGTGGCTAGCCAAGTAAGTCTTTGTTTTCAAGGCTTTTTTCACTGAATAAAATACCTCCCTTAATGAACTGAGGAGAATTTATATATCCGGTGGTTTCCTTTACTTTTCAAAAAGTTAGTTGTTGTGGTGACTCATGTGCGAAAGCAAGTTGTTAGGGATGTATTTTTAATGTCAGATTTAATCAGCTTATTCACACTTTCATTGTAGAATTTTTTCTATATTGGGTAAAATTAGCCATAAGAAATTTTTGTTCTTCTTCGTCTTGCTCCTTGGGGTTCCACATTTGATACATCTGAACATGTGGGGTAGTAACTTTGATGTGCACAAAGAAAATTGAGAAATGGGATTTTCCTTTTTACTTTCCTGACTTTTTACACCTTAGCCCCCAATTCTTTTCTTATTATTTGGCAAGCTCTTCTGGCACCATTAATTTTTTTCCTCCAGAATCCTCCCATTTGTTTGAAGCTTCCTTGTGAGACGAGTGGCTTCAGAAGTGGAGTGGTAGGAACTGAGCAGCGGGGCTTGGGATGGCTGAAGAGGAAAACGAGTACAAGAAGCCAGTAGAATGCCCCAGAGCTTCCTTCCCTGTGTTCAGGTTCACGTCTGCTTGCTTCCTCAGTATGCTGCACCTATGAGCTAGTGACTTGTTTTGGTGCCTACTGCCTGAATGCTGCTTCTGAGCAGACAGCTTTTGTCCTTCTGCACTAAGGACAAGAGAGAAAACAGATACAAAAGAGAAGCCAGACAGGGCCTCGTATGCTTTCCACACCTCTCTCCTCAGACTGAGTACTACTGCTCTTAGCTCTTCTTGGTGGCCATATTTTCTAAACCAAAACCCTGGCAGACTTTACTTGACAATTGCTTTCCTTGATATGACTTTTATTTACATAAATACTACTGACAGCAACTTTATTTCTGCTTACTTCCTGCATCTACAGGTAAGGTTGGGAAAAGAATAGATGTAGTGTTTTAAGAGTGTAAAGAAAGACGGTTCAGTGTTCAGAAACTGTTTCCTCTGCAATCTTCTCAAGCTCCACATTTTTTGTCATGGCATTTAATTCCACTTGCTCTAGCAGTTATCCAGATCTTTTAGCACACTTGAAAACAGAGGAGTCAGGCTTTTTTTTTTTTTTTTTTTTTTTTTT